>JAAIIK010000029.1:2103544-2113736 GCA_014706435.1 Silurus glanis | reverse complement strand
TGTGTGTGTGTGTGTGTGTGTGTGTGTGTGTGTGTGTGTGTTGTTGTATGTTCGCTGTGACCATTTTGTCTTTCTTCTAATAATATTATAGCAGTATCTCTCAGCAAGTAACTGAACTCCCACTGCTGTGTGAAAATCAAATCTGTATATAAATTTTGTGATATATTGAAAACTATTTACATGTACAGTTATATATTACTTCTGGTATATCATTTTACCTCATCTGTCAATGTAATTGCTTTTTTTTTTTAATATCCCATCACTTCATTTGTGAAGAAAGGCGCAGTATTTACCCTATTTACTTACTGTATTCTTATATTGCTGATGTTATAAATCACCTTGTCAATCTTGGCAGAAATTTAGTGACCTGCATGTGGAAGCTCTGAAAGTCATCTCAAACTGTTTAGAGGACACTGAGTCAATGCAGCTTATTCAGGAGAATGGAGGCCTGGAAAAGATGTTGCAATTTCTAGTTGCACCCACCGCTCCTGATATCCAGGCTCATGCAGTTAAAGCTATCAGCAAAGCAGCACTAAGTAGTATGCAAACACAAGCACAAACACAAACACAAACACTAGTATGAGTTTGCTGAGCACAAATTCAATTTTCTTTATCAGTTATAATGATAAGAAATGCTTAGATCTGATGAAGCTCCTTGGATTCTAGACTAGTTAAGAATGTCATGCATCACTCATAATCTTTGCAGACACATCCGATTACTTTGTAAATTGCATGCTGGTGAATGGTTACCTTCCGGGTGCTTTATCAATGTTGCTAATCAAAATGATCTGTTGCTATTCTTTGTTGTACCTAGGTGAAAATCAAAGGATCCTGCATGAGAAAAATGTTGAAAAGGCCCTCGTTGAATTGCTTGCAGGGGAGAACAACAGTATACATACTGCTGCATGCCAGGCAGTGTCAGCCATGAGCAAGAACCTGAGCAGCAGAGACACTTTCAGGCAATTAGGTAATGTTATAACTAATTGTAGTTAATCAGTTATGTGATGTTAAAAATCTTCTTTGTTATGTTCTAAATATTGAGCGCTGTTTTATAGTTTTGTTTTGTAATCGTCGTGTTTTCACGCAATTCATTTTCATTTCGAATCGCTAATAGTGCTAGTGCGTTCTTTTAGTTATAACTGACATTTGTGTTGATTGCCACATACTGTGTGAGGAAATCTTGAGTAATGAAGGCGTGTGTGTTTCAGAGGGGATAAGACCTATCATGCAGCTGCTGAACAGTGAGGTGAATGAAGTAAAAGAGGTTGCAGCAGAAGCCTTATCAAACCTTACACATGAAAACCAACTAAATGCATAGTGAGTGCATGTTCACTGACAAATAGCTCTCTTTGCAAATTATAGAGACATTTAGACTATCCAGCTGGCATGCAAAATTCCAGGATGAATAGAAATAAGGGGTAAAGTTTGCGCTTATGTTGAATTATTAAGTGGTAATAGAATTGTATGTGTGGCATTCTGGTTGAATTGTCTATCAAAACCCAAAGGTACTGGTACAACTGACCGAAGACTCATGTCACATATGGTTCCAATATGCACAACTCCTGTCATAAGTCAAAAAACAGTCCTCTCCAATGCTATTTGGAACAGGTTTGATTCACTTGTGCTCTCCGTGATGGTCTTTCCAACAACTTTAATTCAATTTACTTAAAATCCAGCAGCTGTAAAATACATTTCATGAACTGCCTTAGAGCAGATTTATTTAAAGTATATAGTCCTACTATTTAACATATGGAGCTCCCTATTTAAACATGTACATTGTGCCTAGTTTTTGGCCCTAATCACCAAAGTATCATTAGGCCAACTTTATTCGAGTTTATTAAGATTTGGATTTCTGCTATTCAATTTTAATAGGAAGACCAACAGACTAATATTTTTTATATATAAAACTTTGATAATGGTGTGTTGTATTTCCACAATATAAAAAAGAAAAAACATGAGAAATTCACTTAGATATGATTCATGGACTCTTCATCAGCAAGAACAAACAGCAGAGTTTAGTTATTAAGTTAATTCTGCACTTTTTTTTTTTTTTCTTGCTCAGTGCTGTTTATGAAGCAGAAGGAGACAAGCTTCTTGTCCAGCTCCTAGAGAATAGTTCTCCTGCAGCAGTAATGCATGCAGCAGCTGTTCTGATCAACATGGCTTCACAGGAAGTGCTTCGCCATAGCATTCTCTCCCACGGAGCCATACAGTCACTGATGAAACACCTGCACTCCACATGTAAACCAACACTCATCAACGCCATCCAGGCGGTAGCTGCTCTCACCTGTGATGCAGAGGGAAGGGCTGAGGTTGGTCTCTATGGATACATTGACATTATTCTTTTTATGACTGATATTTCTGAAAGCTAATATACAATATACAGTTGAATATAATAAATATACTTTACATTTTGGTGAGATCTGGTAGTATGTATCTCAAATATGTATAGAGAAAAAGTCTTGGAAAATGGCTTATGTTTGTAAAGCTCTCAACAAAAAATGTGTTTGTTTTTTTTATATAGTTAAGAAATGTTGGAGGGCTGCCCCAACTTGTTAACCTGCTGACATCAAAAGACACTGAAATCCGCCAAAATGCATGCTGGGCAGCAAGTGTGTGTGCTAATGATGAACCAACAGCAACAGAAATGTACAGATTAGGGTGAGATCATGTTTAATATTTAATAGTATATATTATATAATAAATCGCAATGCATAACTAATATTTAGAGGACACCCAAAATAATGTTTTGTAACATATTAATGCAGTGACACTCTCTGGCATAGACAATACAGACCGAAGAGATGCCTACAGGACAAAGTTAGCCTGTGGTGACCTTTGATTTAGCCCACTATGCCATTTGTATAAACTCCTAATCTAGTCTTTATTTCCAATTTAATAGAATTTTTTTTTCCCCAAAGCTGCAAAAATGTAGATTGAAATAAAATGTTTAAGTGAATTTGACTTTTAATTAATGTACCTGCATACATTCTTCAAATTACTCAAAGTATGTCAACAAGAACATTTATTTTAATACAACATTTACTTTCTGCCCACGGCCCTCAATCAAGTTTGATTTTAGACCCTTTATATGAAAACGTTTGGGCACCTCCTGTCTAGACAATAAAACATGGAAGAAATTTTTGTGCATCATGCTTTATAAGTACAGCCAGCAGAGGGCACTAAAGCTCTAATATTAGTTATCCAATATTAGTTTTCCAGTATTATCTCTAGACCAGCATTGTTTATAATAATCCATCTTGCTTTTTAATTATTGTCATTATAAATATTATGTCAGTGGGCCATTTACCCATTCTTCACCTCATATACGTCTTACTTTGTTTACTATTCATGCTTTGTGGATTTGGTACTGCAGGGCTTTAGAGATTCTCCAGGAGATCAACTGCTCACTGAGCCGAAGGAATAAGTTCACTGAGGTTACCCTGCAGAAGCTGTTGAATAACAATCTCTCACTAAAATACAGCCTTACAGGACATCTCCTCTCCACTGATATCACTACAGATGGCTTTTATGATCCAGGACAGGTAAAAAACAAAGCATTATTCTAGATTCAGTGAATCTTCCCTGACAAATCAAGTCGTCTTCAAAGAGGCAATCAGATTACTGAACACGCTCCTGCTTCCCAATGCCCACCTGGGCTAGTCAAACTCCTAATCTAGTGTGACTTAAAAGATATGCTGCACTAGACTATTTGTCTTTCCTTTTAAAGACCATGTTCTGTGTATTTATTGTATTGCCTGTTTATTGTTCTGTTTGTATACTGTCCTGCACCTGTCTCACACTGTTGTACATTTGCACACCAGTGGCTTGAAGAAACAGCATTTTGTTTCAATATATACAAAAGCCAGTGTATCACAGGAGCACAACATTAAACTGTGTGATGTAATTGAATTAGGTCATCTTTTACCTGATTGGCTTCAGCCCATCCTTCCACATGTTTTTGTTGTGAATGTCTGTAACTTTACCTCTAAGTGACTCCGGAGAAGAAATTGATAAGTTCTGTGACAAATATTTACAAAAACCATCCTCTATTCACTTACTCTAATCAGTATCATACTTGTCTTTTTTTATTTTCCCTCATAGACCAGAGATGGTCACAGTGTTCCTGATCTTGAAGATATTGCAAAGCAGGCTATCAACCAGCGCCGAGCCGTTATTGCAGTTAATGGAACCCCTCCAGCTGAGTATGTCAAGGCCAAAGGTTTTTCCTTTGCTAGATGTTTTATTGCTTTCTATATAGATTGGGTGACCTGATTTGATACATGCACTGTATGTATAGTATATAAAGTATTGTATTCAACATCGTAAGAGTTATTTTATGTGCCAAACATCAACATCAGCAAAATATCATTATGATTAGTTGGTATCTAAATATGTAGGAAATACCACATTCAAATATACCTGACTATTCCACTTGTATGTAGGCCTTGCCCAAACTGTTACCACAAAGTCTGAAGCAAAAAAAAGTCTAAAATGTTTTTCTATGCAGTAGCATTAAGATTATACTTAAGTGGGACTAAGGGGCCTAAAACCTGCTTCAGTTTGACATTGCCCATACACACCAAACGATGTTAATAAAGTGTTAATTTTGGGGTGAAATAAATAAGTGACTTGCACTGAGCCCTGACCTCAACCCCACTGAACATCTACAGGATGAACTGGAATGTGCTTTAGACCTCATAACTGACATAAGTACCTGACCTCAGTAATGCTGAATGAGCAAACCCCCAGATTACCAGAAGAGTAAAGGTTATTGTAACAGCAAATTTGGGACTAAATCTGGAATGGAATGTTCAACAAGTGCATGGGTGTGATGGTCAGGTGTCCATAAACCTTAAATCCATAAAAAGTCCAGAGTGACTTACTGGTTTATTGCTGTATTTTCTCTGAACACCAATAATGTTACTCAGAACTTTTGGTTTGGCCATGGTTTGTATTTTTTTTGTACTTATTTTAGTTAGTTAAATTGTTGCACTTATTTACTGCAAATGATGTGGATGCCAAAAAACTAAAACTTATATAACAGACTTGTCTGTGTTTCATGATCGCACATACCATAATGACCCATAGTTGAACCATCATAATTTCTTCTGCATTTTTTATAACTTTAATGTATATTTTTCAGCAGCAGAAATCTGTACTATTCAATTATCATGTCTCTTAGACTCTTTGTTCGATTATGTGTGTGTTATTTTTATTATTAAGCTTGCAATAACAATACAGAATATATATAGCTTTTTCTGCGTTTTCAAAACTCTACAAATAATCTCCCTGGAGTATTTTACTATTTCTTGAATATTATATATTTGAAAAAATATCCTGTGTTATGTAAATTACATCATATTGTCAGTAAACCTTATTTATGACTCTAGATTACAAGTAATATATCATCATAGTTGTTCTGGCCCATTTTCTGGCATGGCATTAACATTGCAGGGGCTGTGTGCTATTTGAAATGGTGACACAGATAAGAACTGGACAAACACAAGTTTTTCATCAACAATCATACAACATTAAATTGTCAGTTTTAGGAAGTAACTGAAACAGATAGAGAACTAAATGGTAAAAGTTCTGTTTTCTTGATCTCAGGATGAAAATTGATTTAGCAGAGAAGGAATTGCGGGAGAGCCTTACAGAAACTATCCCCTCACCTGTGACGACCAACGGGAGCATCAGAGCAACTAGGTGTGTGTGTGTGTGTGTGTGTGTGTGTGTGTGTGTGTGTGTGTGTGGTGTATATAGTGCATTATATTCTTTATATTCATTATATTCTTGCACTATGTACCTGACTAACTATTAATTAGCTGTCAATCGATTAAAATATTTAATCACGATTAAATGGGGCTGTCAATTGAGTAACATTTAATTGCGATTAATCGAATGATGGTCATGAGTTAACTCATGATTAATAGCAACTTGATTGCATATTTGTATCTGTTCTAAATGTACCTCAAATTAATACTTTTCAAGGTTTGAATACTCTAATCATAAAATATGGATACTTTATGCAAATGTATGTTTATTATTAGTGAAACCATACTCAACATAAAGCATGAAGACACAATATTATCGTAAATATTGTAAAGTAATTATGGTGTTTCAAATGACGTAAATCAACAGGACACCAAACGGAACATTTTTCCACACGGACGGTTTTAATTGCCGGATGTGTGCTCCACAATTTGGCGGATTGTGGTGCTTGATTTGAGACTATGCGCATTAGTAAATCAAATGTTTAGTGATTAAAAATTATTTTGCGTTTGAGGTTATAATTTTGTTTATATCTTAGTAAAAAAAAGGTGGTCATGAATAAATGTGTGGCATTTAGGGTTTTAATTTCACCTCATAGATTATTTATTTATATTTTTAATAGAAAAAGTCAAGCGTACATGCGTGTTGTAATCGCGCATTAATAAAATAAGTGCCGTTAAAATTAATGTGCATTAATGCATTATTAATGCATTCATTTTGACAGCCCTAATATTAAACAATTAAAAACAACATTTGGAAACCCAAAATATCTGGCCTGACATTTTGCTCTCGATTTGTGACAACAGCGTTACTGCATTCTCTCTTAATGTGCTGACCATAATTAATATATAATAATAATCTGCCTTTTACATTAATGGAACTTCCTATTAATATTATGATGCTCCATCTTACTGATTTACCTAATGCAAACACACCACTCAATTCTTACTTGCCTTTCTACATTTTTAGTAAATCAAAAGGCAAAGGGTTGCAGGATGATGAGAAACAGAGGCATGAGGATGAGTGTAAACCACAACCAGAAGCAGTAGCAGAAAAACCATGGACATTGCCATATGATGATCAGCTCAACAGTCTGATTAAAGAGATATTCAAATCTGTCCTGCCCTTACATGATGAAGTGGAAATGTACACTGCCCTGGCTAAGTGAGTTTTAAAATAAGTCTTCATGTGGTTGAAATTTGATATTGATAAGTAGATTGGTGTGATCTGTAGTAAATATTCCTCTTAGGTTGGTGTGTGATGCAATGGGGGGCCCAGTAGATATTGAGAAACAACATGATTTTCTTTGGGAGCTTCACCTGAGTGAGCTGAAGATTGAGATGCAGTCAAACATCATTCCTATCGGCAAGATCAAAAAGGGAACCTACTACCACAGAGCCCTACTCTACAAGGTATTGACTCAGTCCTCTATTCCTTAGCAAAACTGTTTTGTTCATTACTTGTGTCCCTTTGGCTTAGGTCATGTATATCGATATTATAGAAAGAGAACTATAACATTTATATGAGACAATAATACTTAGTTATGCATTCTCTCACCTAATGAACAGTATTAAGCATGTAAGAAATCCCCTTGATCTGTAGTTGATAAAGTTCCTTTGAGGTAATGGGTGATTTACTCAGATATTTTTTTATAATATATTAAATATAAATATTTTAATTTATATTATAAAAATATAAAACCTTAAATAGCACCGGACTCAGGACATGCACAGACATTTTGAGGGACAGGGGTTTAAAAAAATAATAATAATTTCTAAACAAAACGTTAGATATATTAACACAACTCTGACATACTTATCAATTTATTTTAATTCCCTCACACTCACCCAATTGTTTCAGCTGTCATTTCTCCATTAAGTTAGCCTGTATGTCCATGATATATTGCCTTAGCTAAACTGATTACCCAGGTAGCTTAGTCTTTTGTTCACCACTCAATTTCACATCAAGACAAACACAAATGGAAAGGGAGGAAGAACTTCACTTTTGCGACTCTCTGCCTGTCTGTGATGTGGCGATCAATGTGTGATGCACTGCTCTGCTGCGTAGAAAGGGGAGAAAGACATCAGAACTTAATAGAGTCTGAACATCTTCCGACCTGATATTTTGATTATTTGTTGTTGTGGGCAAACAGAAACACACATGAACACATATATAGAGATATTCATTTATTTAAAAAAAAAAAGAAAGAAAAAAAGGGCACTTTCTCTAATGAAAGAAAAACGGCAGGTGTCTCCATGCACATGCCTGACCTGACTAGTGTAGGAATTGTTTAGCCAATGGGTTTCCCCAACTTTTCTTGCAAATACAGTGTGTGACTTTATTACTATGAATTATGAATATCAGGAGATCACTAAAAGGGGTTTAAATTTAGCAATCTAATTCCAAAGAAGTAACTCAAACTACCACTCTACAGTGCTGCCAAACATAGTCAAATCCAGAACATGATTAATTAGTTATCAATGGAGATTTTAATGCCAATATGAGTCATGTGACTGGCATTGAGGTTCTTTTATGGTGCTGAGGATATTAGGAAATGGAGTTTGAATGAGACTGGCAGAGATGAGACAATAAAATCTTAGTAATGATAGCAAATGATCTCAAACAACAGACAGTAAATTTACATTGGCAAGGAAAAGCTTGTGACTGCTCTATAACTCCTATGTTTGCATGCAGCACTCTCCTTCTAATTCATTAACACACTGTGCTCTACAGGTTTTGGCAGACAGGATTGGCTTGAGCTGTAGTCTGGTGAGAGGACACTACAGTCGTGCTTGGAATGAGCTTTTGCTCTCCTCCACCACCACAAGAACTAATGGATTTAACCCTCAACTTCAGGCTTGCATCATCGATCTCATGCACAAACCTGGAACCCTTATGAAGAGTGGCACACCTGCTGCTGAGCAATACCAGAAAATCTAATCAAAACACGTTTGTTCAATGTTCACAGCGTTCTTACAGTGTTCTCTTTATATCCTGTACCCTATACATCTCCGCACTCGTGGTTATTAAGATAATCATGGTAAGATGAATGATTCATGTTAATTTATACTGAAAATAAATCATGCTATGATATAATAATCTGCTGATATTTCAAAGTGATGCCAACATAACTGAATTAAACATTATTGGTTTTAAAGGGATGGTAAGTAATACTAGTAAATGCAGATGATCAGCCAAAATGGTGTGGTGCCAAAACTTATTTCTGTAGTCTTACACAATTACAAAAGTTATTGTGTTAAGTAAGAGGATGATGCCTTTTAAGGCAAGCGTGAGCTCACATAGATATGGATCTATGACTTCGAAGCTATAGATTTCCTTTACTTGTTCTAGTGCAAAAACAAAGGAAGGAAGAAAGCTGAGATGGCATCTACATTTGGATGAGTAACTGAACTGTCACTTTTACATCTTCATTTGGTTTTGAGTAGTATAAAATCTGTGTCCCAATTATGTTGCAACAACATGTTTTCACCCACAAATTTCAACCACCAACATAATATGTGTTTTAAGGAGCAGATGTGCCTTAGGGATGTTCTGCTACACTATATGAGCAAAAGTTTGTAGACACCTGACCATTACAGCCATATCTGTAGGCGAACTTCCACAAACTTTTGTCACAAAGTGGAAAACACACACTTGTATAAATTGTTTAAGATTTCACTTCACTGAAACTAGGAGGCCTGGAAATGTTTCAGTAGGACAATTCCCTTGTGCATAATGTGAGATCATTGAGGATATGGTTTGCCAAGTTTGGATTGGAAGACTTCAAGTGGACTGCACAAAGCCATGAAATCAACCCCCCTGAAACCCTTTAGGATGTTTCAAAAGCTTTAAAATCTATTGAAAAGCCTTCTTAGAAGAGTGGAACAAAGGATGGACTAAACCTGGAATGGTATAATCAAAAAGCTCATATAATTCTTATAGTGAGGTGTCCACACACATTTTGGCAATATGTTGTCTGGCTCCTGAAGGACATCATAAAGATTTACAAGTTGAGTATATTGCCCATTTCATGAAGTTTAATTGGGTTACCAGGCAGGCCATGTAATGAGTTAAGCCTCAATTCCTCCAACAGAATATTTAGGCCTTGACATCTCAATATCATGTGTTTTCCCTATGTGAAAACGTGATCTAACAGTAGTGGTTTGTTTGTGTTGTTTTAGCTGAAATTACGGTGCCATAAGGATTGTGTTTACTAACTTTAGCTAACTATTATGACCATCCAATTAACTTGTAATGCCTGGTAGCAAGAGAAAGATAACCTGACAGCTAGCACACTATATTATATATATGTGTGTGTGTATGTATATAAATACATACACACACACACATATTTCATATACACATGAAATGTAACAAAAAGCTTTTATTTATATGTGTGTGTGTGTATGTATTTATATAT
>JAAIIK010000029.1:2076243-2095077 GCA_014706435.1 Silurus glanis | reverse complement strand
ATAATAATAATAATAATAATAATAATAATAATAATAATAATAATAATAATGCAAGCAGGCACAAAAATGTTTAGTTTACATTTTGAAAACAATTTTGCCTGCTTGGTTAAGTAATATATAAAATGATGTTTTATAATATTTTACAAAAATAAAATAGAATAAATAAAAATTATGCAATAAACGTTTTAATGATATTGATTAAAGTGAGTAATCAATTTAATTGGAACCAATTAAATTGATTAAATAAATGGAAAAATGTAATCAAATTGTTTTTTATTTTTATTATTTGACCCCATTTTTATGTTATAGAGATGTGTGTGTGTGTTATATTTCATTTTCTGAAGACATGATCTACTGAACTGTTCTACTTATTTCAGCATACTTTAACAAATGTCTTCATTCCTTCCATCCTTTATTCGTTCACTCCCTCGATATGCGGAATTGTCAGGATTTTCTCCTTTTAAGAGAAATTGTTGAAGCTGAACATAAAATGCTAGAGAATCCATAGTGCTAGCCACTTCCTGGTTAGCAGCTAAAGCTAGCACTATGGTTTCTCTAGCGTTTTCATGCATGTGCTAAACAAATCTTATTTTTGGTACGGCATAACCAGTGACACTGCGCTAACTCTAGTTTCTCTTTTTACCCCTGGCATTGTTGTGTATATTTTCCAGTTAAATAATAATAAAAAAAATGTGCTCAAAGCACAAAGCAGAGACTAAACAAATTTGTGGTTTATACTATATACAAAATAAATAATAATAATAACACAATGGATACCTTTAATTACTATTTACAGTTCATTGAATTATAATTAGAATATCATTACATTGCTTATAATCAAAATGTCATTAAGTCTTAATGTTTTTTATATAATCAGTGTAAACATGTTTTTCATCTGCAGGTCTTCAAATATTTCTTTCTTCTCAGTACATATTTGTATTTTTTTTTTTTTTTTTTTTATCTGCAGTGGGATTTTCCAAGTTTTATGTTCACATCTGAGTGTTTGTATCTTTATTCTAGCAAATATGCCAGCAAAGAACACTGATGTAATCATTGTAGACACAGACTACAGCTCTTATATCATTTTACTCTACAAGAAGATGGGCAAGCTCTCCTTGAAACTCTATGGTATGTCCTTAAGCCATTCCTACATAAACAGCCTTTTTTAACCTAATGCAATAATACACTTTTGGAAATTGGTGCTGTATGTAGATCATAAAATCTTTATGAAATGTGTGCTGTACAGGACGCTCTCCAAAGATCTCTGATGACATTGTGGATAAATTTGAAGACATTGCAAAGAAACAAGGTCTGGGCTTGGAAACTGTTTTCCAGTTTCCTATTTACGGTGAGTGTATTTTCTGACTGAAAAAGAACACTTTTTAAAGTGACATGAATCGCTTGATTTTCTACTCGCTGTCTATTTCAGGGTTTTGCCAGTCTGTGGATAAGGATCACACACTTGGTAAGACCGACACTTTTTTAACATTGTCATACGTTTAACAATGACTAGATATGACTCTTCACCCTGGAAAAGGCTTGAAAATAAACATTGTATCTCGTTTTCTTTGTTCCAGTAATGGCCTGAGTGGAACCGTCTTTCTGAGAGACTTCTTAGTGTAATGTAATGTAATCATAAGCATGAGCTGAAGAATCAGTCTCACACACCTGGTAGAAATAATAAAAATGATCAAACTTGTCGTTTCTGTGATTTATTTATTTTTTTCAGCACGGAGGAAGATTTTGAGGATAAAATGTAACAATTTTCAGTAATATTGCAGCATCTAGGCAATAAATGTGACAAGGGGTAAGCTGATAAAATGAGGTCAACTCAGATAAATAATGTATGTGTCGGTTATCTATCAAATTAATCATGACAAGCTTCCTGGGCAGAAACATGCAAACATACAATATCTCTGGTACACTACAGTATATGACCAAAACTATGTAGACACCTGACCACTGTTTAGCCCATTCCTAAACCATGGTCATCAACACGGAGGTGGTTATTTGCTGCTCACATTGCTGGAATGGCACTTCACTCAATTTTGGACCATGCCTGTAAGGAATTTGTGCTCATTAATAACCAGAACAAAGATATTGAGCGCTGATGTTGGGAAGCCTGGCATGAATTTGATCTCATATTGTTTAGTGGGTTTGAAGTCAAGGCTCTGTAAAGGACATCAAATTCATCATCATCAATTAAAAAAGTTTCACTGAGAGTTGTTCTTAATGCTACATAATACAAAGACATTCCTAAACAATAGTGTGCTTCCACCTTAAGGGTAATGTTATGATATGGTGAGCTGTCCACACACTTTTGGCCATATAGTTTGTGAGTAAGGTCATTGTACTGCAACGTGTTGTAATTTAAAATGATAGGCTATATTGTAATAAATATACAATATCTAATATTTATGTATATTGGTTGCGTATTTTTATGTAGAAAACAAAACCAGTTCCAGAAACCGAAACCTTTTAATGCCTCGTCTTGTGATTCCCTTTATTCATCCTATAAGTCTCTACTTGTTTTTGGTCAGTGGGTGTAAACCCGAATACTGTTACCAGCTGTGTGATCCCATTAAATCTCGACTTGACTGCAATGCACTTTGGTAAAAACCATCAGCAAGATAAATGTAGACATAATTAATTGTTATTCAAATGCATCTCAAACCTTTAGAAAAAAAAAATCACCAGTAATTTAATACTACAAAGACCATCTCTGTGATGAAAACTTTCCTGTAGTAAACTGCTTGGCTGGAAAAAGCTTCCACATTATCAGCATATTCAGATCTTTCTTTTAATAAATCTTAAATTATGGTTAAGTGGAAGAATTGTTGCTACAGAAACAATAACATGTTATGAATATAAATCTGAAAGACAGTCAAACTACTGTCAGAGCTGCTGTACTAGAAAAAAAATAATCAAAAATAATTAACCAGAAATCCAGACTTTTTGTGCTTTGTGATATGTGAGATAAAAAAAAATTCAGACCCAAGAAAAGACAAATGTGAAACACGCAATAGTCTCATTTTTTTAATAATTCTGTATTTACAAAAGTTTTATATATGTACATGATGTCTTTCAGAATATACCGATTCAAAGTTATACATTTGATTTTGTGAGAATCATGTGCATCTTTCCTCTATGTTTCTAGGCGAGAGGCTGTGTTCAGTCCCCTTAACGTATTTAAAGTCGATTTCAGGAGCAGGCATCCTATAGGTAGGATAAGGACTGCTGTCCTTAGTTTAGACATATCACACTGATATGTCATGATAATCTTATGAACGGTGATAACTTTATTGATATAAATACTTTGTATCTTGTTTGTAGGTGGTTTAGTCAGTCATTAATGGTTTAACAACAAATGTTTCACTCAAACACAAGCCACACACACACACACAGCTGAAAACTGCCATATCTATATGCAGTCACGATTCCAATATTTGTGAGCTAAATAAATACACATACATTATATGGACAAAAGTATTAGGACACCTGATTTTCTAACCAAATGTTGTTGTTCCCCACCCTGTTACCACAATTTTACCTGATTTTACTAATGCCAGTAGTTGACAGTAGCTGAAATCTTCACTAGGACTCTCCAAAATCTCACAAAACATCTCCTCAGAAAGGTTATTATAACAGCAAATGGGGACCTAATGATGAATGGGATGTTCAAAAAGCACATACGAATCTTATAGTGAGGTGTCCACAAACTTTTGTTCATTTATTGTATGGTCTCTAGCTTCTATGATAATTCCTCACTTTTTTCGGGGGGCTGTTGCATTATATGACCAAAGCATTTTCGCTAGCATGTTGTAAAACATAGCCCGATTGTGCATTCTAGTGATGCACCAATGTGATCAGAATCACTACAGTACTTTACCAAAAGACCACAGGGTACTGAATCGGACATTTTCCAATCCGAATTGGTGTTGTTTATGAAGTAACTGTATAAACACACAAAATAAATCATATCTAATCATAAATAAAGCACTCTGCCGCCATAACTGCTACACAAAAGATGTTGCTAATGGAAGACTGGTGAAATTGGTGCATCCTGAATGCTAGCAAAAATTTTCTGCTACATATGGACTGACTCCTGAATTGGAGGAATTGTAATACGTGAGGATTGAGGATTTAATTATCATATTTAGAGAATAAACAAAGCTACTATAGATTTATCAGACCAGTCTGTCTCTTAATTTAATTTTGTGCAAGAACCCAAACCCCCCCCTTCTCTATAATTTAACAGAAAAAAGAAAAAAAAAATACAGCAAAAATGTGCCTTTAAAACAGACCAACAAAAATGACCGGGAACATAATCATCCAACTGATTTCAAATGCAATTCTCTGTCACGTTTGTTTCATGACCCCTTGCTGTTGGCAGTGTGTTTTGTAGGCGTGGGCTATGATATAATACAATGTGATGTTTAGTACAGACGCCTCATACAACCATTGGTTTCCTCTGTTAGGCTGCCTTATGCAGCATGAGAACTGATGTCTACCGCGGTTTGATTATTTTTACGAAGGCGGTTCAACGGTTTTGATGGAAACGTGAATCGTTCTGAATTAAAAGGCAGTTTACACACTAATCTCCACCTCAGCTATGGTGTTTGTGTGTTTAACAGGCGATACAGGGATCTCTGTACATTTCCCAGTACTAAGGAAAGAACAGCAAACTCACAATGAAAGTTGATAAATTTCATTAACAAACATTCATAAAGACACCTTTTTTTCTACTGATGGTGTCACAGTAATTGATAGGAAGAGAGAAAATATGCCATCCATCCCTCTTTCTTTCTTCCCCTGATCTTAGGACAGTAGAGCAGATAGCTTTATTTTAAAATGTTTGCTCATTATCATTTCCATTCTTTTCTCAGTGGTGGGAAATTTTCAATCCTGTGTAAATCACACACACACACACACACACACACACACACACACACACACACACACACACACACACTACAGTTGTGGCGGATGTGTGTATTTCATTACCAGCTTCTAATACACTGCTGTGATAATATTTACCATAGGAAACTTTTATACCTAGTGTCACACACACTCCTATAGTACGAGGTGGCGGGATATAATGATTAGAAATAAAAAGAAACCAAAAAAACATGGAACAAAATGAAAATGTTAGGGCGCTATAGCTACACTACACGTGCTCTCGGTGTTAACATGATGGACGTGACTAAACAAGAAGCCCACTAAAGGACAGGACACTGTACGGGGTGTGCGATGTGACGTGACGGTCATGATAAATTAGGTCGCTCTCGTTTTTTTTAACCAGTGGGTCACTGCTTGATCAAGTGCACTGTTACTTGCAGGGGGCCGATTGGGTGTTAAAATTTCATTCTGTAACCAATGATTTCTTTTATTTTTCTTGGTAAATAGCTTCATGTTATAAATGATAAATAAAAAAGGAAAAAAAGGTATTTTACAGATGTGCTGTTGGCCAAATGTGTGTAAAACTGAGAAACTATGATGCGGCCATATCGCACACCCCGTACACTCAAGTCAGGTTGGCTAATGTCACACAGATGCCATCATGTCTTTGTGATGGCGTGCAATATGCTGGTTTTTCTCCGACGGTCTGCGGAAGCCCTTGGAGCAGAAATCGCAGCGGTGTGGGTAATCCTTGGTGTGGATAGAGATCACGTGTCTCTTAAAGCCAGAAGCGTCTCCAGTGCTGTAGTCGCAATACTGACACTGATACACCCTCCGTTCCCTGTGCACTTTGGCCAAAACCTTTTTCCCTCCGTGAGCACCGAGAACAAACGCCTTCTTCAGGCCTTTTTTGTCCGAGAACGCTGTTTGCTGTTGCGTTTCTTTGGTGTGGACAGACAGGATGTGGCGGCTGAGCACGAACGGATCTCCTATCCTGAAGCTGCAATGGCGACACTGGTGCAGTTTTTTGGCCTTGTGAGCGGCCGAGTGCTTTTTGAGCTCAGATGGTCGGTGGAAACCTTTCCCACACGTGGTGCACTTATGCGGGTATTCTTTAGTGTGAACGGAAATGATGTGACGCTTCAGGTCGCTAGAGTTGGAGCTGCGATGCTCGCAGTGCATGCACTGGTGACTCTTGGCTTCTTCCTCGTGTGCGAGTGTGTGCTGCTGAAGCTCCTCGGGATCGGCAAAGGTCTGGAAGCAGCGCTCGCACTTGTGCGGCGTTTCTTTGCTGTGCTTCGTCTTGACGTGCGTCTTCAGATTGGACGAGTCGGCCGATTTGTAGCTGCAATACAGGCATGAGTATGGCTTTTCCCCAGTGTGAGTCCTCATGTGCTTCTTGAGCTCAGAAGGGTGCCGGAAGCCCTTCCCGCACTCCACACAGATGTGAGGGAAGTTTTTGCTGTGAACAGCTAGTAAGTGCCGGTTAAGAAGTCCTTGCTCGGCCGTCTCATAATCACAGAACTTGCAGCTGTGCATTTTTGTAGCGGGTGGTGGAATCTGCAGCTTTGGCTCTCTGTAATGGTGCTGGAGCCGGTGGGAGAAGAGTGCCGCCTGCTGGTGGAACTCTTTGCCGCACGTCTCGCACTCGAACGGTTCGCTTTTGCTGCTCAGCATGTGGATCTCCATATGATTATGGAGGCTGGCTTTCTTATTAGTGGTGAAGTCACAGTCTGTACACTGGTACTTCTTCTTGCTGATGACGTCCTGGTGGTGGTTCTTGCTGTGACGCTTCAGGAAACCTCGCGACTTGAATTTCTTTCCACACAACATACATGGATACACTGTGAGAGGCTGTCCGTATGGACCGATGATAATTGCTGATGAGGAAAAAATACAGAAAGAATGCATTAGGAAAAGCAGTTTAGGGTTGGAATTCCCAATCTCAAAACGACATGCACTTGTCCCTCATTTTCACCAAAACTCAGGTGCCACACAAGCAGCGGTTTTGCTCCTAGATCTTTCAATATGCTGCTGATATTTAGTCACAAACAGACAAAGAAGCTCGAACACATCCAGATGAATTCTGCAGTACCGGTCTGGATGTGACGTGTCTCTGTGCGTTTCTTGTTCTTGCTTTTGATTCGCTGGTGGTTGATTTTCTCCATAATGTCAGACTCTTCGACATGTAACACTGCGCTAGCTGCTCCATTTCTGTTATCACAACTCTCAGCCTCTTGCCCACCTGAGAACAGGTTTACACATGAAATATTTGAGTGTGCTAATGACATTATGTCATCATGTGAGGGTTACATTGTTTATTTTTTTATAATTAAAAAAAAAAAAAATACTGGCAACTACAAATATGACAGAATCTTTACATCATCTGTATGTAACACTATGCCCAGTTTTCTAGGAACCATGTTCACATAACAAACAACTCAATCACCATGCGTATTGTATGTTTGGCTTCTTAATTCAACACTTACATTTGCAAAAGCAATTTAAACATACCAAGTGTTTTTGTACATGCTATGCAATGGTGTTTCGTTTTGTTTTCTAGTTCGGAACTTACCATAAGCAGCTGCCCAAGCTACAGGCATGAAGTCCTTGCTAAGTGAGGTGTTATCAAATGGACGCTGGTGATTGGCAGGCTCCTCACCTCCCACCACCACCTCCATGTACACTTCATCTGTTATCTTAGCCACATCTGTGAAGAAACGAGAACAGGTTCACCCACTAAAAATAGGAGCAGCTACAGCCCCCTTCAAATGTATTGGAACAAAAACCAAAACTATTCTTTTGTTTTTGCTATACATGGCAGAAATCTGGATTTGAAATAATAAAAAAAAAAATTATTTTTTTTTTAGATGAAGTTCAGCTTTCATTCCCTGATATTAACATCTAGATGTATCTACTTCGAACACTACACCTTTTCCTTAAACCCAGCCATCAAAAACATGAAAACATCTGGCAGACAGGTGTTTCTTGGTGAGATTGGATTGTTTAAACAGTTGCTGAATATCTAATGTTTGTTTGAGCTCTGCGATTTAACTGTGAAGAATGCATTTGTTAAAAAAAAAAGATAAACCACCGTAAAGAGTAGAAAGCTGGCTCATCACTATGGGAGAAATATGTTCCTTGAAGATGAAAACAGGGGGGGGGGGGGGGGGGGGAAAATCAGCCAAGCCACCACACAAGCATTGGGTATATAATACAACAATCTCCTAATGTCCCCCGGAAAAAATAAATAAATAATAAAAAAAATTAATTTGGCTAATTAAACATCATTTTTTTTTTTTTTAAAGAACACAATCCACTGTTTGAAGAAACTTAGACTGCAGAGTAGTAAAAGAGAAGCCATACTACAAGCAAACCACTCATCAGCAGCAAGATTGGAAGTAAGGTATTTTTTTGTAGCACATTTTGGTATTATTTTATTTGTTATTTCTTTTTGTTTCTTTCTTAATAATTATTGTATCACATTTCACATTAACATTGTTATTTCTTTTTGTTTATTAATTACTTTTTGATATTTGCAGCACTCAGTATAACCAAAGAAAGTGTACTCAGTATATCCACAGTAAGTGCCTAATGTGTGTGAGTGGGCAAAAGCATAAGTCTTATTTGTGGTCAGTAGTTCCGTTGCTAGCCTAATACGTTTCGTTTGGGGCCAGTGCAGGTGCAATGCTTGCATGTGCTGATTTTTTTTTTTTTTTTTTAATGAAGGGGATCTGCCACCATTAAATCATTATAATGAAAAAGTATCGTAACTCTTAAGAGATTACGGTGGCAGATGATGTACCTGTTGTCAAATAAAAAATAAGATGAGGTAACCATTGACAAATAAGAAAGAGAAGTGTTACCTAGACTGTAAAAAATAAATAAAACAAAGAGTATAAAAAGGCTGTTTTTGGGTGTTTTTGCTATAACTTTGGATACTTTCATGGAACAGTCTGACTTTGTTTCTGTGGGAATAAAGCTTGAAGCTTTGACTGCACATCCCTAGTTTTGGCACTTAGTTTGTTGTTTCTGATTTGGGTCTTTTCTTGTTACTGAATTTGTTTGTATTGTTTCAAATAACCACGACAAAAGCGGGTCACTGAATCGACACAGTACTGCAAGGAAGGCTTGTGCAAACATTTTAGACTTTTGCTTACCTAAAATAATCCATCTTTCATCTCATTCTATTCTCTGATCTCAAAATGAAATGACTTCAGTATATAGCAAAAACCCAAAATTGCTTTTCCAATACTTTCAGAAGGGACTGTACATAAAAAAAAAATATATAAATAAATAAATAAAAAAGAAGTTGGGACGCGTCAGGACTCACTAATGTCTTCCTGATTCTGAGTGGCTTCTCCCACAGGCATAAGGACCATTTTATCACCGAGTGCAGACGGATCCATCAACTCCACATTTTCGTCAACATCAATTTCGGCATCTCCAATGTCCACGGTGCCACCTGCATAATGCATAGGCAACAGAAATGACAAAGGAGCCTGGAGGTCACTGAACAGAATCACTGGAATGCACCAGGGACCAGTGATCGGATATTATCATCACACACATCCCTAGAATGGACTAAAGCCTGTTTTACCCAAGTCATCATCTCCAGAGTCAGCCTTCAGGATATAAACCTTAATGACCTCTTGGCCCTCATGGTCCTCTTTTTCCCCATCGTCCTGCTCCTCTAATGTGCCCTCAGCTGTTACTTTAGCGTCATCATTTGACACGATCTTCCCAGGCTCTTCCACTGGGGAAAACAAAGAACAAAAGATAAGTGATGGTATATAAACACCCACTTACATGTATTACTCCGTCATAATGGCTTGAATACCGAAAGCTGATTGCTTCTTGTCTGACATTGTGTGCATGCTTATTTTGGCAAAATTGCAACTTAAGCATTAAACATTGGCGCATTACAGCGTTTAAGGGTTAAAACATAAATGCGTGTGACAACTCACAGGAAATCATGAGGTAGTTTTCACACCCGTCCGGGTCCTCCTGCACCTGAGAGGAATTGAGCACGTCCTCCAGAGCTATCCCCGGTGACATAACACATGTTCCGACGGTGATGGTGCTTAGGCCTTCTTCGTCCTCCTCCTCATCATCGTCCTGGACATACTCGGCCACGACGTCCCCCATGGCATCCTGGATAACCAGCTCATCTGGGGAAAAACCATGCACCGCTATCCCATCATCCTCCACTCCAGAGACCAGTACTGTCTCATGCAGCTCCACTGCCACCTCATCCTCCTCGATTTCACCATGCCCACCTGTCACACACACTTTTATTGGTCAAATGCTACCTTTTGCTAGTTAACCTTTGTATAAGAGATATGTAGTGAGCTTCTGGCATATAAAAGTGCTTTATCTAAAAGAGCATAGATTTTTAACATGACAGAGGTAAATAAATTGTGCAACAGGTTGTTTTTCTTCAGCTGCAAACAACACTCTGTATTTACCTGACCCATGGAAGATGATGTTGGGCTGGTGGGAATGAGAAAGGGTCGTCACATCTTCATCCATCGACCCCCTTGGTCATTGGCATAATATTTTAACTCCTGCTGGTGCATAAAACCAAAGAAAACCAGAAAAACAGACTTTTGCAGAAGCTCTTTAAGAGCCTACAGAATCTGACAATTTCACTCTCTAAAAAAAATTATTAAGGGGAGTAACAGGACAAATCACTATTTTACTAGTTAACACAATCAAATATACATGTTACTAGTGGCTTGCTTTGATCATTTATCGAAGGTTTCAGAGAGGACAAGATTAGGTCACTGTATATATATTAAAAATTATAAATAAATAATTTGATTAAACTTGACTCGAATGCTTATTAGATGTGCAAAAATAATGTTTCCCTTTATAGACTCTTCGCAGAGAAAAGATTTCAAACAGAGGCGTGGCCTGTTTGTGACGTTTGCAAGAGCAAACATGGCTGCCTCCGGTTGAATATTTTCCATACCCATATTCCAACAAGGCATTTTGGATTGGTTAGTACTGCTATTCTCAAGCAAGACATTTTATAGATATGACCAACCAGCCAATAACACTCCCAAACCCGGAATGACTAGCCAATCAAAAGCTAGAAGGCGGGCTTTAACAGAATATGGGTGAATACGCCCATTTTATGATAACCGCCATATTGGATTAATAAAAATGACGAATAAACGTGCAAAAAACATACTTTATAACCAGAATACCAGTTTGCAAGCCTTATTTTTGGTCTCTTTATAAATTATAACAAAGTCTTGAAGTTTTTTTTTCGATTTCGGTTGTGTGCTTGCACTCGCGGCCTAAATGAGGCCTCCGGAGGCCTTTGACTGGATGCTAGGCGAAGGCCGAGCTTTCATACCGCGCCTAATCCTATAACCTGGCCAAAAACGAGAAAATTGCTAAACCCCTCCGCCGGTACGAAGCAGTCTTGCAGCCTGAGCGCAACCGAGTGCACAGCGGCTGATGGAAGTGCTTAGCGTGTATGGTTGTGCAGCGGCCTACCTTTTTTCCCCACACGCCGCCTCCAGGCCGTAAACGCTTTCCCCAGACTCGGGCAGAGCTCAGGCGGGGAGTTTGTGTGAGCAGGGCGGGCCAGTGCGGCGCTGGGAGGGCGGGGCCGAACTCAGCACTCACGCCGCTGTCAGGGGCTAACGCCGTAGCATTTATTATGAACACATCACTTTATAAGCGCTCATCTTTAACTCCAAAAAATACCCTGTCACACCAAACATGTCTTTAATAAATATACTTATAATACAAAATAACATACAATATACATCTCCGAGGCCCTGAGAGGGAGGGGCCGAACCTTCCCGAACAAAAGGCCAAATCCGGATGTAAAAAGATTCAAGTGTAAAAAGGATTAAAGAAATACTAAAACCATTATATCTTTTAATCTATCTATTCATTCGTTCTAACACATTCCATATCACCTCATATAAGGTTTAATTTTTTTAATATGACAATAAACTTCAAGAGGAAAGTCCATATTTAGGGTGTTTATGCTCCTTATACATACACATATATATACACACTCATTGCTAGCTAGCCCAGTTTCTCAGTTAATAACAAAGCAGAGATAAACGGTGACCCGAAGGAACAAAATAATTTAACCCAGTTATTTAATTTCTTAATCTTGAGAATAACTATTTTAGTAACTAGGTTAGCGAGTTATCTTGATAGCTAGCTTGGGTTCCAAATCAATATGAAACCCTGGCTAACTAGCATGATCCAACTAGCATGATGATATGACGATATCTCGATACTTTTCGGTTAACCGATAGGCAATAAGAGTATACATTATCCCCCCCCCCACGTAACCTATTCACGCTTTTTATTTGAACGTTTTCGATATTAATATCTAATAAAGAATTCGCTCGATAGCTGTTTGTGATTACTGAACCATTAAATTAAGCTAGGCTACATTTGGATAATTATTGCAGACTAAATTATGATGTAGAAGCCATACAAAGAGAATAGAAAGCACTTTACATTTATATTATATTTTGCCAGTTATTTGAAATAGTCATGGATATTTCATATAAATGTAAAAGTATAAATGCAATGCATATTCTGTATTCGTTCTCCTAGAAATTTGTTGTAGTACATTTATTATAGGATTCTATTTTGCTTCAGTAGAGCAATAGATTTTTCTCCTTTGATGATTAACAGAATCTCAGGATTTCTCTGACTCGACATGATCTTATGTTCATGCAAAACAGACACTTTGCCTGTTGAAATCCAGTCATCATATTGGGACAAATTACATTAATGCAAACATTATGTAGACCAGGGGTCACCAACGTGGTGCCCGCGGGCACCAGGTAGCCCGCAAGGACCACATGAGTACTTATGAGAAATCATTAACATGATCAGTGTCTTCACATAGATGAATATCATTAATTATTAATAATAACATAATAAAAGGTAAATTGAGCAAATTTGTTATTTCAGATCAAACTGAAAACTGCGTGTATCAAACTGGGAGCCCTTCCCATTAATGGTACCCAAGAAGTAGCTCTCAGTTTCAAAAAGGCTGGTAAACCCTGATGTAGACACTCTGTTAGGATAGCAACCACGTGGGTCCACAAATCACAGCAAACTTTTGATCCAAAGTGTTTTTATTAGTAATCAGTGAAATATGTTGACAATTTCTTTTTTTTCCGCAAACCCAGGGAAATACAGCTTTCTTCCCATATTGCAGTGTAAATGAAAAATCAGTCCTGCCTTTGGGATTTAGTTTATTTTAAAATACAGGTGCTGAGAAGCTGATGGATGTCTGTGCAGCTTCAACCCCAGCACTACTGTGATAACAGGTTGATGTTTATGCCATGTGGTGTCACAACACTATCCTTTTATTCCGACTGTAAAATCCTCAATCATCATCCACTGTGGGCGTGATGGTCACTCCTCTCCTGATTTGACCCCAGCCGATTAGACTAAAGAAAAAGAAACCACCCAAAAAAAAGCCAATTACAATTACTCCAGAGACAATATTTTAAATAATGGTTAATGTACTCAAGCTCCTCTATGCAAAAATGTTTTTATATACACAATGAGAAGTGTTTATAATTTGCATACCGCCAATGTTTCTCCACTCGACGACTCAGAGCGATCTTCTCACCCACCTCTGTGCACACAGGGTTAGTGAGCACAATTTTGGCCAAATCCGCTTTCACTGCACTCACACGGCCTCCCGTTGACAATGAGCCAATGTTCACCATCAACACCTCGTTTTTCGAAAGTTTCTGGACCTGCAATGCAAGTGAAAATAATTTATCATTAACGTCTCCTTTATGAGAGTTTTTTTTTTTTTTCCAGGGCTTATGATTAACCGAGGAGCTTATCAGCAACTGTGACAAGATTAATAGCCAGTCAGCATCACAGGTCCAAACTGATTGTTTTAAATGTTCACTGTATACCAAACAGATACCTTTCTAAAATGACTTATGTTTGTTTAAATTAGGGCTGTTAATCGATTTAAAAAAAATAAATAAATAAAAAAAGTTAATCGCACATTATCTGTTCTAAATATACCTCAAAGTATTCATACTCTAATCAACATGAGCATTGACAAATATGTATGCTTTATGCAAATTATGTTTATGTTTTTGTAAAACCACACTCAACATAGAGCATGAAGAGAAAATATTCTTGTAAACGTTTTAATCAGGACACCAAACGGAACTTTTGCCATGAGTGCATCATGGGGGATTTCGGTGCTTGATTTCATTATTATTTTATATCTAAAGAAAGAAAGAACGTCGTGGAAAAAATGTGTTGCATTGAAGGTTTTAATTTAGCCGCTTTTACATTTATTTATTTATAATTCAAATAAAAATGGTCAGACAAATGGGCGCTGCATTAATCGAGCGTTAACAAATATTATTGCCGTTAAAATTAATTTGCGTTGAATTAACGTGTTCATTTTGACAGCCCTAGTTTAAATCTAAAACAATGAATAAAAACAACTAACTGCGTTCATCTAAATCAGTGTCTATGTAAATTAGAGCAAAGATTCCCATTTACCTTTGCTGCTTTCTTGTCACCCTCAGTGCGGACACCCAGCAGCCTCCTCAAAAGGAAATAGGAGATCTCAAGCTCGGTGAAAATCTCAGGCAGTGCGTCCACAGCGCCGAGGACCTGACCGACCATACGGTCCGCTCTGCATAGCGTCGGGTCGATTTTTGTTCCCACACCTGCATCAAATGCATAAACGTGACAGGCCACGAGAACGGTTAAATAAAACAGGCTTTTCTTGCACACTGCAGCATTGCTACATACTAACAATTTAAAGTACAAAATACAAAAAACAGCGCAAATCTATGAACAGTGTTACCATTTTGGAACTGTGTAGATCACAATAATACATTAGCCTTTTATCTAAACTACAATTTAAGGACTAAATTTGAACTGCTTTACACTGTAATCCATTTGAGTGGCAGCTGAATGTGCTATATTAAAGTGGATGGGAAAACGAAATAGTAGATACAATCATCACTTCCTACTTCATTTGAAAATTTCATTACAAAAAACAAACAAAAAACCAAGGAAAGGCTTTTTAAATGTGCACATGCTGGTAAATGAATTAAGAATATTGGCCTAACTATTTATACTATCTTTCTTTAACTTAACTATTTTTTTTTAAAAGCTTCATGGACCTATATATAGTCAGATCCAAAATTATTTGAACAGTAGCAAATTTCTTTTGCCTCTGTACACAATCATAAGTTTTAAATAAAACAAAGCTTGCAATCAACTCCAGGCCTTTTATCTCCTCAATTTGTCACAAAATAAAAAGGAAACTGAAAAAAACATTTGGATACTAGTCTTTTATATAAAGCTCTACGATATATCTGAATGAATGTGAAATATCTTATCACCACTGGGTGAGCCATGCTGCCTTTGGGAATCTAAATACTGACTACATATACATGTAAAACATGTTAAATCATCAAATTCTTTACATAAAAGTCCTTAATGGAGTCTCTCTAAAACACATACCGATAAGGCCACCAGGTGCAGCGTATTGGAGGTCATTGTGCTCAGCGAACAGGGAGACGATCTTGGAGAAAATCGGTTTGCACATGAGCTTTCCTTCATGATCTTTAGACACAATACCAGGACGGACTTCGAGCTCCTGCCCCACCTTGAGAAAGAAAACGTGAAGTATAAAATATATAGCTCAAAGAATTAGAACAACTCGGTCTCAGATTGCACCAAATGCACTTAAGCATGCATCTCAGATTTATCGGACTGAAGGTATGTACTTATGGCATAGATAAAATCATGTGATTTTCATTCAATCTATTTTATGCATGTTAGATTTTGAAAATAAGATAAACCCTAAATAAAACGACCCCTAAATGGGGAAGAAATACACAAAAATACCCAGAATGAATAATTAGTTTGCTTGAATTGACAACTTGCAGAATGTAAAAAGGTCCGGGTGAATTCTGTCTTCGTGAATGTGTTATAACAATAATAAAAAAAAAATATTTGCACAATCTGGCATGTACAATACTAAGAAAATACCATGTACATTGAGTCTCTATCATTTGTTAACTAGCATAAAGATATATAATTTTCTGCATGTGTCTATAGAAAATTCCAACCGGGGGTTAAAGTTTTCATACTGTAAAACATACTGTATTATAGCACAAGGTTGCAAATTGCAATAACAGGCTTTTTAAATGGCATTAAGAGTTTAATCTTACCTTCAGCACTCCTTTCAGAATACTGCCTCCAGCTACTCCTCCTTTCAGATCATCCACCTCACAGCCAGGTTTATTCACATCAAATGATCTAATTACTGCCAGAAAAGAAAAGAAAAAGGTCAACAGCAAAGAAAAACCTTCCATGAAATAGTATCCAATTCCAAATAATGAGGAGTATTTACCAATAAGCCTAGGTTCAGAGGTGAAGTCTCGAATGGGCACAGGGATTTTATTTACGATGTATTCGCACACCACCTCGATGTTGTACTTCAACTGAGCTGAGATGGGTATGATAGGGGCGCTTTCTGCGACTGTTCCTGCAGAGGGGAGAAAAAAGGAAACGTATATCATTTAAATACCCAGCCGTGGCTGCTTGAACTCATGACCTTCTGATCAGTAATGAAACATCTTAAGCAGAGATACAACTAACTCAAAGAACATAAATGTGAACTGGATATATGCGTGCAAGTATAAAATGCTGATTTACTTCCACAAAGGCAACCATTATGTATTAGATAAGCGACTGGTTAAATAGCAACACTACTGGGTTGCCCCTGACCCCATGTTTCTGTTTTATGGACACCCAAGCTGAATTGTCACAAAAAAATAAAAAATAAATAAATAAAATAAAGCTCAGGATTCCCATCTGCAATCAACATACAAACAAACTAGCTACGTTTATTAAACCACTTTTATTTATATCAATTATTTGTTCATTGTTAAATTTTCACATTTTATTAAAGAATAATTAAACTATCAGCATGGAGATGTTTAGGAGAAACAGAAGTGGAGTTTTTTTACATGACTGTTTAACAAGTTTCTGGAAGGTGAGAGAATGCCTGAAAAATGGAGGAGGAGTGTGATGCTACCAATTTTTAAGAATAAGGGAGATGTGAAGACCTGCAGTAACTACAGGGGAAATAAGTTAATCAGTCACACCATGAAGTTATGGGAAAGAGTAGTGGAAGCCAGGCTGAGAGAAGATGTGACCATCTGTGAGCAACAGTATGGTTTCTGCTGAGGAAGAGCACCACAGATGCATTATTTGCTTTAAGAATGTTGATGGAGAAGTATAGAGAAGATCAGAAGGAATTGTATTGTGTGTTTGTTGATTTAGAAAAAGTGTATGACAGGGTGCCAAGAGAGGAGTGTGTTTTTGTGGTGAGAGTAGGGAGCAGGTTAAGGTATGCGCTGGAGAGAAGGGGGATGAAAGTCAGTAGGAGTAAGAGAGTACATGTGTGTGAGAGGGAGGGCAGTGGAGTGGTGCAGTTGCACGGAGAAGAGGTGGAGAAGGAGTTCAGGTACCTGGAATCAACAGTGCAAAGTAATGGAGAGTGTGTTAGAGTAGTGAAGAAAAGAGTGCAGGCAGGGTGGAGTGGGTGGAGAAGAGTGGAAGAAGGGATTTGTGATAAAAGGGTATCTGCAAGAGTGAAAGGGAAAGTTTATAGGACTGTGGTGAGACCTGCGATGTTGAAGAAGACAAAGAAAAAGATTTGAGAACAATCAAACAGTACACTTACAAAGAAACCAGGAGTTTGAATCTTACTCAACAACCTCAAAACATTCTCCATTTCCCTTAACCAAAAAAAAGGATTCACATGTTTAAAGAGAGAAAATTGAGAAGATGAGAGATTACTAATGTAAGTAGGAGAAAAAGAGGTGGAGAATCCAGGGTAGTTGTTAATATGAGACTTTTTCTAACACCTGCACAACCATAAATCATTCTAGATCCAGATGCTAATCTGGCTAATCTGCTACCTTATACTGGCAGGGAGAATGTATGTATGTGTATATACACACACACACACACACACACACACACACACACACACACACTATATTATTTATTTTTATATATATATATATTATATATATATATATACATACATACATACAGTGGAACCTCGGGTTACAAACGCCCCGGCATACGTATAATTCAGGTTACGAATCGCAGTTCATCAAAATTTTTGCCCCTGGTTACGAACAAAATTTCGGGATACGAACGTCGCGCACCAAAAATCGCAGACAAGTTGGTTCTTTTCGTATCGCCACCCACGCTCTCCCACGCAGCTCGTCGCATAAGTTAGCGTCCTGTGCACCTAGCGAGAGCATTGTCTCAGCGTTCGTGTTAACACTGTGTCTTTAAGCACCGCGCCCCTTCTCTCGTGCGTCCCCCGCCCGCACGGAGCTGCTCGCAATCGGGCTTCAATCATGCACACCTGGAGCTCGTTATTCACTAATCCCCAGCTCATATAAAAACCCCACATTCACCTACACCTATTGTCCGTTATTGTATGTTCGTGCGTGTCTGTGCCGGTTCCTGGTGGTGTGTTTCTCTGCGCATGCTTCTCCCGCTACGCACCGTCTCATCCCGGACTCCTCGCTCTCTCCACGGTAGCGTGTGTCTTCCCCAGCGCACCTCGGACTACCGACGCTTCTCCGTCGCTGCCTCCGCGCCGCGCTTCCGCCATCACGCACCGTGGATATTATATATACGGACTGCCTTTTGCCAGTTTATCCTGTTTCTCTGCGCGTGTTGTTGTGTTGGCTCTGCCTTAGACTGAATAAATACGCTGGCTTCTATTTCTGCTTCCGCCTCCATATTCGTCGCGTAACAATTAGTGAATATTGGCTTTATTTTTAAAGTAATATTTTTGGTTGTCCAGAACGAATTACCGAAGTTTCTGTTCATTCTTATGGGGAAATTCGTATC
>JAAIIK010000029.1:2043911-2063541 GCA_014706435.1 Silurus glanis | reverse complement strand
TCTCTCTCTCTCTCTCTCTCTCTCTCTCTCTCTCTGTGGCTGTTTGTCTCTTTCTGTCTCTCTCCGTGTTTCTGTCTCTCTCTTTCTCTGCCTCTCTCTGTCTGTCTGTCTGTCTGTCTGTCTGTCTGTCTGTCTCACTGTCTCTCCATCAAATTCATGAATTAACAGTAGTCTCATATAGCTGCTGTGTTGCTCGTTGCAGGTCCCTCGATCTGTGCTTTAAAGAGTAATTGAGTGTGCAACTGTAAATCCTTCATCTGCATTAAACACAAGTCACTCCTGTCACATTAACACACTGACCTCTCTGCTCCAGAGCTCTGTAGTTTTCATCCTCGCCGTACTTCATCACACTTGACATGTCTTACAACCACTTCTTTTCTTCCTCTTCTTTTTCTTTCGGCTGCTCCCATTAGGGGTCGCCACGGCGGCTCATCCGTCTCCATACCCCCCCTGTCCTCTACATCTGCCTCTTTCACACCAACTACCTGCATGTATTCCCTCACCACATCCATAAACCTCCTCTTTGGCCTTCCTCTTTTCCTCAGCCATGCGTCCTACATGCGCTGTCCCTCTAATAAACTCATTTCTAATCCTTTCCATCTTCGTCACTCCTAACGAAAACTGCAACATCTTCAGCTCTGCTACCTCCAGCTCCACCTCCTGTCTTTTACTCAATGCCACTGTCTCTAAACCATTCAACATCGCAGGTCTCACCACAGTCCTATAAACTTTTCCTTTCACTCTTACAGATACTCTTCTATCACAAATCACTCCTGCCACTCTTCTCCACCCACTCCACCCTGCCTGCACTCTTTTCTTCACTTTTCTAACACACTCTCTATTACTTTGCACTGTTGACCCCAGGTACCTGAACTCTTTCAACTTTCATTCCCCTTCTCGCCAGCATGTACCTCCAGCTCTCCAGGCTCTTCTCAACCTGCTCCCTACTCTCACCACAAATCACAATATCATCCGCAAACATCATAGTGCACGAGGAGACTCCTGTCTGACCTCGTCCGTCAACCTGTCCATTAACACTGCAAACAGGAAAGGGCTAAGAGCTGATCCTTGATGCAGTCCAACCTCCACCTTAAACCAGTCTCTCGTTCCTACTGCCCACTTCACTGCTGTCACACTGTCCTCATACATGTCCTGCACCATACTTCTTTGAAACACTTGACTTTCTCATACAATACCACAACTCTTCTCTCGGCACCCTGTCGAACGCGTTCTCTAAATCCAATTGAAGTAGTTTATTTGATTGTCTTCCACTTGGCAAAGTGATTGGACATCAAGTATGGAGAGATTGAACCTCATTTCATGGTTGACATTTTTGTTCTCCACTGGTTCTGCTTTTATGATGAACATATCATGAGGGTTTCATTTATTTGCTGGGAATTCACTGCAGCCATTTCAAACTTTGGATTTTGTGATTGCTACCTAAGCTTTTGTAGTTGTGGGTTGTCTGATGTGGGCTGACAGGGGGGCGGATTTATTGTTATTATTGCAAAAATGATGAATTACTGAGAACAGCATGTCTTGATTAGTTTTATTCCAAAACACCACTTTTCCAACAGTTAGCTTTTTTTTTTTTATATGTGAAATAGTCATATACTATCGTTTTTATCCTTCTCTAGTCACATTTAATCAGTGGTGGATGAATTAGACCAGCAGACCTGCGACTTTTTTTGCACCACAGACCAGTTTCACGCAAAGACAATTTTTTCACAGACCATATACATATTATATGATTGATTTTATTAATTTAATTATTACATATAAAATTAAAATGTAACTCAACTCCTCATAATGCAGAATCAGTGGGATCAGTGGGAACACCCTGCTGGCCACAACAGTCAATGAAATGAAAATAAACATTAAAAAGTTTTGTTCTTTGTATGCATCCTGGTACAAAATGAGACACGGCCTGGTTACACTATACCTGTACTTGAGTAAAAGTACTAGTCTCATGCTTAATTATGACTCCAGTGAAAGTAAAAGTACTTCTTTTACACTTGAGTGAAAGTGCAAAAATACCTGATTTGAGATGCATTCGAGTTTTAAAAGTAACAGTGGTGCTGTATGAGAACTATATTTTAATAATTAATACAGTTGAATGTTTTATTCTTCTGAATACCTTGTTTGGGAGAAAGTTTTCTATTGTTACAGACACACAGTAAGACTGAACTAACTGCTTGAAAACTCTCCAGAAATCTATGGGGTTATGTATAGTCTCACGAGAGGTTATACTGCTGTTTATGTCGTCGTCTTCTTTCGGCTGCTCCCATTAATGGTCACCACAATGGATACTCCGTCTCCATACCCCCCTGTCTTCTACATCTGCCTCTTTCAAACCAACTACCTGCATGTCTTTCCTCACCACATCCATAAACCTCCTCCTTGTCCTTCCTCTTTTCCTCCTTCCTGGCGCTCCATCCTCAACATTATACCGAGATACCCCATGTCCCTCCTCTGCACATGTCCAAACCATCTCAATCTCGCCTCCCTCACCTTGTCTCCAATACGTCCTACATGCGCTGTCCCTCTAATAAATCATTTCTAATCCTGTCCATCCTCGTCACTTCCAAAAAAATCTCATCATCTTCAGCTCTGCTACCTCCAGCTCCACCTCCTGTCTTTTTCTCACTGCCACTGTCTCTAAACCATACAACATCGCAGGTCTCACCACAGTCCAATAACCTTTCCCTTTCTCTTTTACTCTTACAGATACCCTTCTATCACAAATCACTCCTGCCACTCTTCTCCACCCACTCCACCCTGCCTGCACTCTTTTCTTCACTTCTCTAACACTTTCTTCATTACTTTGCACTGTTGACCCCTAACCCTAACCCTGACCTGGGGTTAGGTCAGGGTTAGGGCTATCCTAACCCTAACCCTAACTCCTCTACCTTCTCCACCTCTTCTTCCTGCAACCGCACCACTCCACTGCCCTCCCTCTCATTCACACACATGTTCTCTGTCTTACTCCTACTGACTTTCATTCCCCTTCTCGCCAGCGCGTATCTCCACCTCTCCAGGCTCTTCTCAACCTGCTCCCTACTCTCACCACAAATAACACTATCATCCGCAAACATCATAGTCCAGGGAGCCTCCTGTCTGACCTCGCCCATCAACCTGTCCATCACCACTGCAAACAGGAAAGAGCTCAGAGCCAATCCTTGATGCAGTCCAACCTCCACCTTGAACCAGTCTGTCATTCCTACTGCACACTTCAATGCTGTCACACTGTCCTCATACATGTCCTGCACCTTCCTCACATACTTCTGCCACACCTGACTTCCTCATACAATACCACAACTCCTCTCATGGCACCCTGTCGTACGCTTTCTCTAAATCCACAAATACACAATGCAACTCCTTCTGACCTTCTCTATACTTCTCCATCAACATTCTCAAAGCAAATAAAGCGTCTGTGGTGCTCTTCCCCAGCATGAAACCATACTGTTGCTCACAGATGGTCACCTCTTTTCTCAGCCTGGCTTCCACTACTCTTTCCCATAACTTCATGATACCAGCGCACTCCTTCTACATTCCTCAGGCATCCTCTCACCTTCCACGCTTCTTTAATGCTGTTTATGTATTCACTTAAAAGTACCGAGATACGGCATTTTTTCCTATAAATGTCATGAAAGTTTTCCAAAATAATACTTGAAAAATGTTCTTGAGTACACCAATAAAGTAAAGAAAGAAAAACTTAATTACTCTCCACCAATGTTATGGAACATCCACAAAGCAGTTTTTCTTATCATGGTTGGTTATCACAATTTATCACTTACTTTATAGCAGCTATAAAAACTAGTTACCTGACTATGCTCTGTTTTCTAAAAATGTAGATTGTCATATTCAAAGAAAGGTGCATTTACCACATCAGTCATCTTTTCTAACAACAAATTTAAATTTTAGACAAATTTTAATATTAGACTTAATGATTATATAGCTGATCCATCATGCAAGTCCCTGTGAATTACTTTATAATATCGAAACAATTATGTATTAAACATGAGTGCATTAATATTAAAGCAATAAATCATGAGACTTTCTTGGTGTTGGTGAACTGAATTGTGGGAATGACGGTCTTGTGTGCACTTATAGATGGCTGTCCTTATGTTGCTTCAGGTTCAGTATTCACATAGCAAGCATTTTACGGTGTCCATGATAAAAAAAAAAATGTAATAAAATAAAAAATCAGTTAATTTTCATTCAAATTATATCATTACTTATACACTATATTAAAGTGTTGCTATATTTTATTAATCTGCGTGCAATGAGTGGGAGTGTTTGTGTTGCCACTGCAGTAAAATCCCTGTATTTTTCACACGTTAGAACAGGGGAAACACAAGCAAAGGAAATGTGAGCGTCCTCTCAGCGCACTGACAGCGAAGCCGCCGACCGGCCAGGACGCCTCCGAAAGGTAAACAATAACCAAGATTTACTATTTTTTACTACTTGTCTGTCAATTGTTTGAAATAAGTATTTTTAGAATATCAGAGAAGCTTTTTGACAATAGTTTGTTTTTTATGCATGTTTAAAGATAAATATTTAATTTAATGAGTAACTTATTAAATTTGTTACTAACATTTCAACATGAGATCATCATTAGCTAAGTTTATAGAGCTAGCCAAATTGCTAGCTACTTAATGTCTCTCATTAATGTAAAGTTTTGCCGATCTCATTTCCAGGAACTTTCTTGATGGATTCAAATACAAAATGTACTTAAATACAAGCATTCGGGACATGTCCTTCGTTTAACTGTCCATGATGATCGCATGTGCATATGAATGAGCTAATTAGTAGTAATACTTTTCCCAGAAGTATCATGTCTCTAAATATCTGTATGTAAACAGGGACAAACAGGATTTTGCAGATTTACTGTGAATGTTTCACATGAACTTACTGCCTGGGACAGTTTGTCATATAGATAAATATTTGTTGACTTGTCCTTTAGGTGAATCCCTCAGAAAAGAGGTTTTTTTTCCTACGGACACAAGGGCCACTGTCCTCTGATTGGCTCGGACACCCCCCAGTGACATGCCCGTGGCCAATCAGAGGTGAGTGTGCAATGTGTGTATGTATGTGTGTATATGTGTGTGTATGAAAAAGAAAAAGTGTGGAGCAGCAAAGTTGGCACTCAGCATCCCAACCAAACTGCTGAGGTGTGAATGTTCTTGAAGTCCTTCCAGAAGCTTCTTTAGCATCTGGGTTTTTTGTGTGTGTGTGTGTGTGTGTGTGTGTGTGTGTGTGTGTGTGTGTGTGTGTGTGTGTGTGTGTGTGTGTTGGCTAAATCATATTAACTCATTACAAAAGGGGGACAATTAATTTTGCTTTGTGAGAAGAATATCGATTTTCTACTCTGAGATAAGTGTAAATGATGTGTATATTTCTTTGTCTTTTAGCAGCTGGTGTGATGTAGGTTAGCATTTTCTAAAGCCATTGGCTTATTTTTATAAATATAGAATGTTATAACCAACTAACTGAAAGTAACTTTCATTCAACAATGTATACATTGGAACTATCAGATAATTTGTAGGTGCAGCTCAATTATGAAGTTATGAAGTTGCTCAATGAAGACATTCAGGGTTTTAGTAATTCCAATTTTTTTCCTCTTTCCTTATAGGTGCTTAATGGCTGGGGACGTTGAGGTGTACCTGTCACAGGTGCATGATGGGAGTGTGTCCTCTGGCTTCCGAGCCTTGTACGAAGAACGTCTCTTGCTGGATGTGACGCTCTTAATAGAAGAGCATCACTTCCAGGCCCACAAGGCCTTGTTGGCCACCCAGAGTGACTACTTCCGGGTCATGTTCACGGCGGATATGCGCGAGCGAGACCAAGACAAGATCCACATGAAGGGGCTGACGGCGGCCGGCTTCGGCCACGTCCTTCGCTTCATGTATTATGGATCTTTGGAACTCAGCATGCCCACAGTGCAGGAGATTCTGCAGGCGGCCATGTATGTGCAGCTCACCGAGGCTGTGGAGTTCTGCTGTTCTTTCCTGTTGGCAAAAATCTGCCTGGAGAACTGTGCCGAGGTCATGAGGCTGCTGGATGACTTCAGTGTGGCTGTGGAGGGAGTGCAGGAGCGGCTGGACGCCTTCCTGTTGGAGAACTTTGTGCCTCTGATGGCCAGGCCTGATTTCTTGTCTTACTTGAGCCTGGAGAAGCTGGTGGGGTGCCTGGCCAGTGAGCGGCTAAGTCGGTTCCCAGAGATTGAGCTGTATGAGGCTGTGCAGGCCTGGCTGAGACATGACAGACGCCGCTGGAGACACACAGACGCCATGGTGCAGAACCTGCGCTTTGGCCTCATGACACCAACACAAGTGTTTGAAAAGGTATTTGCGATTTTGTTCAAGTGGGTGTTGAGCAGTATGCACAATTCGCATGATATTCATAGAGGAATGCCATAATCATTCCAGTGATAATTCAAACCATACTTAAGTAATATTGTATATTTTATTATCAGTATTGTATTGAAAATGGTCCAGTGGTTCTGCCTTAATAAATGTAAATATACATTTTTTTTATGGTTTTCAATAAATTACATTAGACAGTGCAGTCTTAAGAAAAGGTCCTGTGGAATTGCAAACTCCACAAATTTACAAGTAAATATACATTTAAAAATAAATAAAATACCATTTTTGTTATATATAAGATATTTAGCTTTTAAAAATGTGTTCAAGGTTTAATCTTTTAGTACTAAATGAAGACAGCAGTGCACACTGTGGACTGAGAAGACTATGGAGCGTTTGACTGATATTTTGTCTTCGTCGATATATTTATCATGACATTGTCTATGTGACTTGTTATTTTTTTAATTCCTTAGGTAAAGACCTCTGAGTTCTATCGTTATTCCCGTCAGCTGCGGCAGGAAGTGGACCAGGCGCTCAACTACTTTCACTCTGTGAACGAGCAGCCGCTAGCCGACACAAAGTCCAACCGGATCCGATCTGTTCGGCCTCAGACAGCTGTGTTCAGAGGGATGATCGGCCACAGCATGGTGAACAGCAAGATCCTCCTGCTGCATCGGCCCAAGGTCTGGTGGGAGTTGGAAGGTCCACAGGTTCCACTTCGGCCTGATTGTTTGGCCATTGTCAACAATTTTGCTTTCCTGTTGGGAGGTGAGGAGCTAGGGCCAGACGGAGAGTTTCATGCATCGTCCAAGGTTTACCGCTATGATCCAAGGCAGAATTCCTGGCTCAGGATGGCAGACATGTCGGTCCCTAGGTCAGAATTTGCCGTTGGGGTGATCGGGAAGTTCATCTACGCTGTGGCAGGACGGACGCGGGACGAGACATTTTACTCGACAGAACGATATGACATTGCAGAGGATAAGTGGGAGTTTGTGGATCCGTATCCAGTTAACAAATATGGCCATGAGGGCACAGTTTTGAATGGAAAATTATATATTACCGGTGGCATCACATCATCCTCCACCTCCAAACAGGTGTGTGTGTTTGATCCCGAGCGTGAGGGAGCATCTGAACACCGCACACGCCGCAATCCCATTCTTACCAACTGCTGGGAGAACAAATCTAAGATGAACTATGCACGCTGTTTCCACAAGATGATCTCCTACAACGGGAAACTTTATGTGTTTGGAGGGGTTTGTGTAATCCTGCGGGCGTCTTTCGAATCTCAAGGCTGCCCTTCGACGGAAGTGTACAATCCAGAAACGGACGAATGGACCATCCTCGCTTCCATGCCCATAGGACGAAGTGGGCATGGTGTGGCCGTACTGGACAAACAGATCATGGTGCTGGGTGGATTGTGTTACAACGGCCATTACAGTGACTCTATACTCACCTTTGACCCTGAGGAGAACAAGTGGAAGGAGGATGAGTATCCTAGAATGCCTTGCAAACTGGATGGCTTGCAGGTATGCAGCCTGCACTTCCCTGAGTATGTACTGGAACATATGAAGCGCTGCAGCTGAGGGTCTCTAGAAGGTGAAACGAAAAGAAACAAAACAAACGTTTACAAATGTGAAAGTAGTCTTCATATACTGATTACACTTTTAAACAGTAGGCCAGTGCTTATTTAAGAACAAAAAATCTCCCTAATTTTTAGGTAGGGGAGTGTCAAGGGGTGGGGGGCTTTGAGGGGGGGGGGGGGGGGGGGATTGGTTAACACTGCTGGTTAAGCTGTTTAAGCGATTTTCTCCCCTTAAAATTAGCTGTGTCATTTTAAGCGGACTTAAATGCCAGACATTTCTGTGGACTTTTGTTTGTGCATAATACGATAATATGTCAGTCTGTTGTGTAACCCGGAATGTCCTGTACAATAACAGCATACTGCTTTTCCACCAAATTGTTAATCGTGAAATCATCCTACCCTCTCGTCTTCTGTTTAATGGTGTTTGAGGAAGTTTTGTATGTGTACACACATTCCTATACACACATGTCCTTCTTTGCAACTTCCAAGTCAGAATCTGCTGCACTTATGAACAACTCGATTAAAACGAGCATTGTAAATGTCATTAACAAACAGGGGAAAAAAAGCTTCCTTTGCTTTTGCTTAACATTCATTGCTGTTAATGTCATATACTATGAAATGTAGAAGGTTGCAGATTATGTTTATAAGGACAGTAACACAAATTTTTGATGTGGATTAAATTTTGCACTTTAAAAGGTGTTTTTTTTTTACTGCTAGGCATTAACACTGTTCCTCCACTACTGAAAAAGAGGGCGAACAAGAGGACAGTAAAGGCTGTTATGAACATGTCGATCTCCTAACTTCTGCCAGATATATAAACACTATAACCCTGTTTAATTTATTATAACTTATTGATTTGTAATCTAGATTTGTTTTCAAATCTAGATTAAACCAGCTGCTCTGTTTTCAGTTTTGTCACATTTCTATTGTTTCATGAGCAAAGGGCTAAAGCGCATATGCATTTTCCCCTTTTTTTTCTTTATTTTTTGGTGTGGGGTGGCCTCATGCCAAACATTTGGTCTTCTGTTTATACAGTATTGTTTTATAAATCCGCTTAATAATCGCAGAGGTCCGTTTGGATGAAATTCCCAGGTTATAATGTGAGGCTGGACAAAGTGAGCTGAAATGTTTGTATGGTTTAGAATAGTAATTTGCATTTACTGGATAACACCCAGCATTGCTATCATTTTCAGATTGCTACACAAGGCAGTGTAGTGCACTCGCTATCTGCACTATTCTGAGAGCACTATTTCCCATATATACCCATGATTGATAGTATTGTCAGGATTTGAACTTGCAAGTTGTGAAAGGCCATAAAAGCATCTTAATGTAATATTAATAAATGTTTGCAGTCTTTACTTTTGACACAAGCTAACCATCCATCCATCCATCCAGGTTGAGGTCAGGGCTCTGTGCTGGCCACTCAAGTTCTACCACTCCAACCTTAGCAAACCATTTCTTCATGGACCTCACATTGTACACAGGTTCATTGTTATGCTGGAACATATACGCTGGGCTTCTTAGATCCAGCAAAGGGAAACAACATACAGTACAGAGACCACTTTGAATCAAATATGTGTGATTAATGAGTGATTAATCGTGTGTACACAAACTTTTGACCATATAGTGAACTACCCTGATATGGGCAATTGTTTTCATGTTGGTAAATGGAAATACATTGGAAAGACCTTAATGGCTCAAAAGATACATTTATGCCTATAGTCTGCAAACAAGTTCTCCACAGACAGATCCTAAGTCACTGAGGCACTATTATTAATGTTCCACTTGAATTACTGTTTGGCAAAATGCAATAGTGCATAATACAAAAATACATAGTTTGACAAAAGTAGTCAAATTCTACATATAGGACGTTTTCAAATGAAATTGCATAATGATCTTTAACCTTAAATGCCTGTTGATCTTTTTGTCCAGCTACACATTATTCATGAGAATGTTCTACCAAGTAAGTTTTATCCAACAACACTCGGTTCTCCATTTCATTATTGTGCTTTTGCAGATCATTGGTTATACGGTATGTTGTAATTTTTTACGTCTCAAAGGTGCAGGCCGTGGAAATAGGCGGTATATTCAGTGCTCTCTAAGCGAAGCTCTATTCAATTCAGAAGGCAGCTTTTTCTGAAGGCTTCATATATTTGCATTTATCCTTGTAGAAGTCAGTCCCAGAATAATAAGGTTAATCTATACTTCTATACATGATAGACTTTTATAAGCTTAAATTATTTATTTTAATATCAGTACATGCCTACCTCATGTCTTTTTTCCCCTCTGGGATTTATTGGCTTTGTACTGATATTATATGTGGTACTGGTTTGAACTTCCTCAAATACTGATTTCTTCCCTCATGTCTCTGTCTTGTGGGTCACATGCTTTTTTTTCCACAACCAGCCATCAATGTCATGTACATATAGACACAAAAATACAACGTGAAAGGGTTTCTGCTGTGCAGCTTAAGGTATAAAATACACAGGTCTATCCCATTTAGACTTATTCTTGTCACATATATCCCCTCTGAAAAAATAACCTGAATAAACAAATCCAGTTTAATAAAACATAACCCTGTATCTAAACTGTACTTGAGCATTAATCAGATTACTGATGTATTTACTGTGATCTGATGGTTTATTGCTACTTGGAGACTTTGTAATTTCTTTCCTGAAATAAATGTTCCTATTGTTCAGTTTTTCTGTGGTCGTTATTTCCTCACAAGAAGTTTTATATTCATGTCATTCTGTCAAGTTCAAGTCTGAATCCACTGCCATGAAGTGGTTTTCTCATAAATTGAAAGTATTATAGGCTACAATGAATAACACAATGACCATTGGATTCTCTATCACTTCTCTTGCCAATGACCTTCTTCCAAGATTGCTCAGTTTGGCCAGACAATCATTGCTAGGATCAGTCTAGATTTTTTCCAGACTTCTTCCATTTTTAGAATTATGTTTTGTGGGCATGCAATGCAAAATAGATTTTTTTTTTTTTTTTTCTTTTTTTTTAAGCTTTTTCCCAGATTTGTGCTTCAACACAATCCTGTCCTTGTTAGATTTTATATAGACAGATGTACCCTTTTCCATATTGTATCCAATCAATACAATTTGCCACAGGTGTACTGAAATAAAAGTGCGGAAAAATCTAGATGATCCAGTAAAAATGTGATGCACCTGAGCTTAAAGTATTATAATAGGGTCAGAATACTTCTCCATGCGATATTTGTTTTTTTGTTGTTTTTAATCAATTTACAAAATTATCACAAATCTGTTTTGTATTTGTCTTTATGGGATATGCAATTTAAATTGATGTGCATGTTTTTAAGCATTCAAACATGATGCAAGATAAAATGTGAGAAAAATGAAAGGGTCTGAACAATTTCTGATTGCATTGTTTATTGACATCTCGGTGTTCTTATCTATGTACGCTTATATCTACCATGGCTTTTTGATTAATGAAGAAATAAAAGCGGCTGTGTTGAGTAGCATCCTCTTGTGCATGGTCACCTAAGGTGGCAAAATTACACACATCCTTCAATCAAGTAAGAAGTACAGATACTCATTATTTAAAAGACTTTGGTAAAAGTTTAAGTGCTGATCACACTTTTTCACTCAAGTTAAAATAAATAAGTATTTGCTTTGACATATACTTAAGTAAAAAGTAGTCATTACTACTACATGTTTTAGTGTCACACTGGTAACTGGACCTCACATCATATTGATATATTAATACAAAGGATTTTTTTTATTTTGTTGTCTGATAATTGTATCACAAACACAAGAACACAAGCAGAGAAAAGATGATCAGGTGATCAGGAATGTCTCTGTTCTCAGTCATGTTTACATCGCTGACTCCCTCTGTCTCATCCACATTAGCCACATTTCTTGTTGCCTTCTACCTTGTTTGTTGTTAGCTTCGTGGGCTAACCTATGTCTGTGATAAAAAGCTGCACAATGACAAGAAATAGGTTGATGGACTAAAACGGCATGTCACCAAATATATAAAAACAAATAAATTAATGAGCCTGGTTTCAAAATGTAAGAAGAAGAAAGTACAGATATTTGTGTAAAAAATTTAATGAGTAAAAGGAACGTAATTACAAAGAACCGTATGGCCTATTAGATATACTTTACTATGAAATATACAGGTTAAATGTCTTCCAAAGCTCTGAATCTTATCATCTGCTTTGATTTATTTGCAAGTGCAATGAGTGCATTTTTTTATTGCATGCCTCTTGGTTTAAAAGCATGAATTTTGTTTCCCTTGATAGTTTTATAGCCTTGTTTTTTTTTTTTTTAATACCATTTACAATCTGGTCAACAGCAGCACCAAAGCACAAATTCTAAACTTAAAAACATGCACATGAGGACCAGTATGTCCACTGAATGGAGTTTAACTCATCATCATCATCATCATCATCATCATTGAGAAGAGAAGAGAAGAGAAGCAAAGAAGAAAGAGAAAGAGAAATCCAAAGCATACCACATTACCTGTCATTACGATGGAGGCAGTATTATAGCACGTAGCCAGCCAATTATGTGACTAGTGCAATGAATAAAATCTTCAGATATGTGCCAACGTCTTCGGGTAATGCTCACATAAACAACAGATTGCAGGGGAAAATTGTAATCTCAGTGATTTTGAATGTGGCATGGATGTTGGTTTAAGTATTTTTATAACTGAAGATCTCCATTTTCACACACAACTCACTCTAGAAATTACTTAGGATTGTGCAATAAAGAAAAACATTCAGTCAGGAATTCTGCTAATGGCAGTCCAGGTTGAGAAAGGTTATAGCAGGTAATACCAATAACTCATTACTTAAATGCCCCAGGCTAATTAATAAGTATTATTGCTGACTATGTGCCCCCCTTCATAACCACAATTTACCCATCTTCTACTTCTAAGTCACAAAAGCTCACATTTGCTTCACGAACATGACTGAGTTCAGAGTTCTCCTATGGCCTGCTTAGTCACCCTATCTGATTCCAAAAAGGCACATTTGGTTTGTGGCCTAACTAGAGATTTGGTGCATGAAAGTTAACCTGAAAAAAAAAAAAATTAATTGTCTGAATGAAGCTTTAATGGACCAGTATCTCCAAGTATTATTTACAACAAGGACTGAGGCTGTTTTGACAAAAAGGATGCCCTAATTTTATAGTATATATAAAGTGCCTGTATAAAACAGTTTGAAAAAACCTAGTGTTTTAAGGTTTTTAAAAGGCACATGCATGTTTCTTTAGTTCATATGAGAAAACCAATTAACACAAATTAACAAGTCTTCTTTCACTGCAGCCACAGCGGAACAATCGCTAGCAGCATCATCTCTACCAGACGTATAAATAATAACCTCATGAAATAACCCTGGGTTTTCTGCGAATTTCTGTGCATTTTTTTCGGTGCATTACAGTTTTCCTGGAGATTTGAATTTAGGGTAAATTGTGTGTTTTTGTGCAAATTCTACAGGCTGCAATCTGATTGGATAGAAAATCTCACTTTAAGTTGGAGCAGCAGCAGCACACCCAAGAGAAATGATATATAATGAAGAGAATTGAGTATTGGAAATAATTTAATACATATAATAATGGACAAAAATATATTAAAATGTAAGTCAGTGATTCTGATTCTGAGTTTAAGCAGCAGAGAAAGCCTTGCTGGCCCTGATGGGCCACCAGTAGCTGTGATCCAGTTTATCACAGAGTAGTTCAATGCGATTGTCCGAGAACTGGACAGGCCATTCCATGAGAGATAACACTCCAGTTTACTGTCTGCTCTCTAAATAATGCTTATAGACCTTGAACGTATACTTTGGGTTGTTGTCTTGTTGTATGGTGAAGTTGGTACTAATTAGCCACAGTCAGAACGGAATTGCATGTTGTTGATATGGAATGATAGCCGTGTTGGTTAAATATTCCTTTCACCCAGCATGTCTCTAACCTTCCCTGCTCCAAAACAACCATAAACTATTCAGCTTCTACCTCCATATTTTTTGAAGGTGTGAGGCAGTCTGCTAACATCTTCAAACATGGTTACATTTGGGCTCAATTGTCCACAGAACCTCCATCCAGTCACTCCCTGTTGAAGTCTTGTGGGTTTGCCTGTTTGCATAAAAACAAAAGGACCATGCATGTGTCTCGAAAACGATAAAAAAAAAGTGAGTGTTTCCAGACAAGCACTGCGTGTATATAATTTATTATAACTTGTATAACATGGTTATGAAGGCTCAAAAGACTGAACACACAAACAGGAAATATTCTATTTTTAGTTACACTCAGCGGAAAGGCGAATCTGCAAGACAATCAAGCTTTCGCTCAGACGCCTTGCAAATTCATTTATCAAGAACATGGAGCAGGTTTGGGTTTAATAAGAGCCATCGCTGGTATATTTCATGTTTACTTTGTTCATTTACCTATATTGTGTAGCTGCCCTCTTCTGAAATAACGCCCATTGCGCGGACGTGGCGCCGTGGCTTAGTTGGTTAAAGCGCCTGTCTAGTAAACAGGAGATCCTGGGTTCGAATCCCAGCGGTGCCTTTTTATTTTCGCTGTTAAAAAAACACAATCCTGTCAATAGCCAAAAACAGAAAATGTCTTTACTCTGCTACTACTCAATTGTCTAGAAATTTTGAGACATGTATCTCTGTACAGATCCAAACAAGTCCGGTAACTCCAAATGCATTTACATGTTGACATGTTATAGCATGTCTCAGAACAGAATGATTATAGTTTCCATCTTTCCTAACAGTGCTAACAAAATTAATAAAAAAAGAGAGAATGAAAGTACATGATATATTTTGCAACATGCTGGTGCACCATATGTACAGTTACTTTAGTTCCCAGCTGTAATATTAATGCACCTTAATGTGCAGTTCACAGATTCCCCCCATGACTGCACTATTGTAAACAGTGTATCATCTTCTCCCGCTTTCGGGTCGCGGGGGCAGCAGTCTAAGCAGATTCCCTAGACACTTCTCCGTGTCCAGGGATCGGGCTGTCAAGGCCCCCGCCTTCGACTGCTGCCCAATCCTCTCAGCACCGGTCCCTTACGGTCCCTCCTGCAGGTGGTGAGCCCACGGGAAGGCGGCCCCACGTCACTCCGACGTCACGGTCCTTGATTTATTTTTCTCGTAAGGGTCCCCTGGAGCATAGAGGGTTAAGGGCCTTGCTCAAGGGCCCAAGAGTGGCAGCTTGGCGATACCGGGGCTTGAACCCCAGACCCTCCTAAACAGTGTATCATAGTTTTTAAATACAATTTTACCCTATGTCTCATTGTGATCTTTTAATTTAACCTAGCCTTAATATTCATCAGCACCTTTGTTGCTTGTACTTCACTCCATCCTTCTAAAAACGAATTATTCATGGATCTCACATTGTGGACAGGGCCATCATCAAGCTAGAGCATTTTGAAGCTTCTTAGATATTCTTAAATATATATGAGTTATATATCTATCTATCTACAGACATGCCAAACTCCAGGCCCTCGCGGCTCCAATACATCTGGCCCGCAATGTAATGTTATATTTCTCTCATTTATGGAAAAGCTTGACTTTGTGGGTGCTGCACATCCCTGTAACGGTGCCCCATCTCCACCTACAAGCTGCTTGAATGCTCTGCGTGTTTGGAAGTCCATATCTGTGTGATCAACGTTTCTCAGTTATGAAATGATAAATACCATGACTCTATCCTGAGAGTTGCTCCAGCAATAAACATGACCCTGCCTTGCAAGTTGAGTGCAAAAAAAACCTAATTCTGAGGCTACTCACTCCATATCTTGAAACCGATTTGTAGTGCAAAAACTCAAATTTTGTTCTGCACATTTTATGTTTTGTCTTTCTTCCCTCTAACTGTACCGAAATTAAACGGAACCGTGTCTTAAAAACAGATGAAAATACCGAACCGTCAGTTTTGTGTACCGTTACACCCCTAATAGGTAACCTAACCTAGTTGGACATAACCACGCCCATTTCCCAATAGCCCCGCCCACTTGGGACTGGCTCTTGGTGGAAAAATCCAATAACGTCTCTATGTGGGCGTTTCTAAAGGGGCCATGTTCAGATAAATGAGTTGAGTGCTGTCCTTCTTCGACCGCCATAGCTTTGAAATCGGTTTCTTTTCCATTATCATCGGCTTATTGCAACAACAAAAAAAAACTTTAACGGTAAGTGAAATGCAAACGCATACATACAATTTATTATAACGCGTCCGTGTGTGTGAAGAAGTGGAAGAGCACATTTTCGCGTTTGACAGAAACAATGATACAGAAGGTGGATAATTTGGATTCATGATCGCCTGTATAATAATATTTTGCTGCATTAATAACGTAAATCTGATGCTCAAGTCTGTAGGTAGTACAGGTTATAAAGGCTGGATTGTACTTGCTATTAACCACGCGTACACAAGATGGCTGCCGTAGGGATCTTGTTCGCGTTTACAGAAACGAACGAACTGGAGTTTATTTTGTCAGGATTCAGGTCAATATTTCACAGATTTGCATGCATACAAAATATTATTACGTTCAATGCAACAACCCCCACACCGGACCAGGAAACAGTGCTGTATTATATTGTTCAGTTCTGTTTATGCAACACAAGATCTCCCAGACGACCAAATCTTACAGGAATCCATTCAGTAAAAAAACAAAGCGGTATATCTCGTTTCCAGCTCCAAATTGCCAGACATCTTAACATATTTGGCTGATGGTTTTATTTTGGTTAAGTCTATAACATTCCGCCCCGACAGGACCCTGCTCCAGGGCATACACATACACACTTGTCAGGAAAAATCCAAGAAATCTGCCTTCGACTTGTCTCGTAAGTGGGAATTTGCAGGTTAAAACGACGCTGTATTTCACCTCAACACTTCCATGTTTGTCTTTTGGTCACAACAAGCTAACCGGCTAACTGTGATACATCCATTTTTAATTTCCTCAGACACCCTCGACTATAGCCAGTGTTTTCAGATGTAACAAACTAATATCTCTCTCTGTTGAACTGAAATAAATGGTTCTATAATATGACTAATTGCTGTAAGCAGCTTTATTGGTTTTTTTCATCACTCAAGTTTCAAATTCGACTTTATTAACAAAGGTTTACGTAGGATTTACATGCAATAGAATACACAGATTTTCAAATATGTACATTATGAAATGTGGTAAAAGTAAATAATATTGTACAGCTAAAATAGTAGTGCATATATTGGTCGACACAAGTGAGACGGTCATGGTTGATAATAACATTGTTGTAAATGATCGTACACATAAATTCCCAAAGCAAAAACGAGTGCACTCAATGAACTTCCAGTTGAGAAGAATACTCGTAGTTAAAACAAAAACCCCTGCTCAGTATGAATACTCAACGTTGACTAAGTATTTCAAGTTGAGGGGACATGAGTTTCCAAAAGGCCCATGCTTGGATACTAATGGCTGGTTGTGCATTCCACACCTATGCTTTCAGTGGTGTCCAATAAATAAATAAGAAACAACTGTTAAGTCTATATTTTAACTTGTGCAGTTTGCTAGCTCTGACTTGTGCACTCTCTGACTATCCAATCAAAGGACCTGCAAATGCAGATGTTATTGTATACATGCCAAATGGCCCCGGTGTCGAAACCTTGATATCGGATTGTTAATGCAAGCTTTTAATTTTCATGTATTCGAAGCTACAAGCACCCGCATTGTTGATTCTGAAGGCCTTGAGACACATTTCTTTGACCCTGGCAACACATGATGACTGAAATATGATTGGATAGAAACTCTTAAGCATGTACCTACTGGAAACTCTGTGGCAGTGCAACCAACAATAAACGCTATGAAGTTAAAGAATTGACTATTGGGAATAATTGTAATATACATTCATGGAAAAGTATATTTAAATGTAAGTCTGTAGATTTTGATTAGTGTTTAGGTTAGCAGAGAATGCCTTGCTGTAATACCTCTTTAACCTCCCCAGTTCTTCTAGATCAGTTTCAGTGCCAATTGAAAGGGTACTAGTAATGCATGTGCATCATTGTAATCTTTACTCAAATGCATTCCTGAACACAAACAAGGACATACCTGCTTGTAAAGAAGAGAAGTGGTGGATTTTGAGTTTAACATTGTTGAAAGGTAGTTATATAGCTTTTAGGGTTGGCTGGATGAGTAGTTTTCTGCATTAGTACTGTAATCTGCAATCTATTACAGGATTGAATCTGAAAGGTTCTAAAGGCTGGATTATTCTTGCTAATGTACACAAGATGGCTGCCATACATTTGGATTGCTTTTTAGTACGGTTTTTCATCAACCTGTATGCTTACTGATTAAACAGTAAAGTAACAAAGTTCACCTGGCATGTGGGAACATTTTAAAACCCAGTTTGACCTAATTGCACAAGGAGAAACTGACTTTAATTTCCAGCTCATAAAAGATTGTGATTGTACATCCCCAATTCCAAAAAAGTAAAATGTACATAAAACCAGAATGCATCGTTTTTCATATTTCATAAACCCACATTTTATTCACAAAAGTGCATAGAAAACGCATTTACCGTTAGGAAGCGTATTCATTGTAGGGGGGAAAAAGGTTTTGAATTTGATTTGCTACAGTGGGTTTTCAAAAGGTTGTACTGTGTAGCTTCCTGCTTCTTTTAACAACAGTTTAAATGTCTGGGAACTGAGGACACCAATTGCTGGAGTTTTGGGATTAAAATGTTGTCCTGTTTGTGTCTGATACAGGATTCTAGTTGCACAACATTCCTGGCTCTTCTTTGTTGTATTTTTCATTTCATGATGCGCCAAATGTTTTGAATTGGTAAAAGATCTGGACTGCAGGGAGGTCAGTTCAGCACTCTGACTTTTCTACTAAGAAGCCATGCTGTTCTGATAGTTGCAATATGTTGTTTAGCATCATCTCGTTGACATATGCAAGGCCTTCCCTGGAAATGATGTCTGAATAGAAGCATATGTTACTTTCATGCTTGTATATACCCTTCAGTATTGATGGAGCTTTTCCAGATGTAAAAGCTGCTTATCCAATAGGCACAAATGCAAAATTTGATTCATCTGACCACAGAACAGTTTTCTATTTTGCCTCAGTCCATTTTAAATGAGCTTTGGTTCAGATAACACTTAAGCATTTCTGTATCATGTTCAGATATTTGTTTCACAATTGGTAGACACAGTGTTCTTTTGTGTATCTTTTACTAAAAATGTATTTTTTTTTTTTTTTAAATACCTAATCACAGTGATATGTTCATGTTCCTGCAGCTGTTTCTTTTCAGTAACACTTGCTGTGTTGCTGTGTCCAAACTGTTTTGAGATATTGCAGCCTGATGTTGCAATTTTCTTTTCCTTAAAATACTACATTTCCTTAGTTTGAACATTTAACGTTTTCTTTGTGCTGTAAATAAAAGATTGGTTTGTACGATTTGCTAATTTTTGCATTCTATTTTTATTTACATTTTACACAATGTCCCACAGTGTACATTTAATGCTGGAAGAATTGTGCATAATAAGGAATGCAATAAAGTTATTCATTATATTATTGGCGTAATTCTACATTTTACCATTGACAATCTTGATAGACTTGACACGCAGCAAAAAGATATTTAAGGAAAAGAAAAGCAAGACATTTTACATTTTCAATTTTACTAGACTGGATATTTTTATGGTCTCAGGACTAGTCGTCAGCTTGGTATGGGGCTAGT
>JAAIIK010000029.1:2030680-2043511 GCA_014706435.1 Silurus glanis | reverse complement strand
AACTTTTGCATTCCTTATTATGCACAATTCTCTCTTTCAGACAAAGATTTCTATGAATGACTCAATTGAATTTGCTAATCTAGTTTCTTTTTAAAATAGTTAAACTAAGCAGCCATTCACATTCAAAGGGATACATTGTTTAAAATAGAAGGTATCCCTCCTGAATAAGATGTAAACTTTTTGTGAAAAGCCGGGTCCTGTGCCATTATTATTATTTTTTTTTTTAGTAATTTTAACTGGTCAAGCTATCTAAATGTCCACCTGGTCCTGGATTGTCTGCGATTTCTCTTGAACCCTATATTAATGATCAAAATGAATATCTTTCTCATTTGTCATCTTTAATTCAACTTCACTCAGCTATCGATTATTTTAGTAAGAGTATTCTACCAATTAGTCCATCTTTTAACCAGGTAATCGGATTAGAAGTACTTTTTTCTTTATTAAGGAGCAATAATAAATATACAAGAGAAAATAAGACTGGTATCTTGAAATGAAAAAGTAATTTGTATCCTTTTTAGAAAAATCAACATTTTTATTGCTGAAACAATAAAAAACATAATCAATTTCAAATGATTTTTAAAAAGGTAAACACACCATTAACAGAGAAGTGAAAAAAGGAGCCAATGTGGAGGGCGTAATGTCTTGAACTGCATTCTAGAAATGAGACCCTGTGTGCAACATGTTCAAGTGAAGTGCCTGACTGATTCAACAACCGCTTACGTTGTTTGAAATATGCCACACTCGGCCAAATCGAAACAAACTTGACAGTGGATAAGAGAACTAGTTAAATGACTAATTCATTTTGAAACTTTAGCTGTATGGTGTGTGCTAGTTTTAAATGATCCCAAACATTGTTTTGTTCTTTTGCCTGATTCTTCTCCTCACTTCTCACTGTTTTCTCTTCGTTCCTCCATTTTTTTTCATTCTGCAGCATCTTCTGTGTTTACCTGTCCAGGGGTCTCCTTTATTATTTTGCTAAAAAAAAAAAAAAATATATATATATATATATATTTTTTTTTTTTTTTTTATAAAGCTCAAACTTTGCAGGGAAAGTAGCATACGCCTGTTTTCAGCCTCGTTTTGTGCGCATGTTGCAAAGTAAACACAAGACGCTGCAGAATAAAAAATGGCACTGTACAGTGGGTTTAGCTTTGTAATTAGATTTTTCTATTTTTATTTAATTTTTTTATTTATATATTTGCATTTTGAGGTAATATGGCAATTTTCCACAGAGATTCTTGCATGCAATTTTAGCAATATACATGTAAATTTTTCTAAAAAGAAAACAAATTACTTGTTCATTTTAAGAGACCTGAATTATTTTCTCTCATGTATTTAGTATTCCTCTTTTTAATAAAGAAAAAAGTACTTCTTATCCGATTAATCTGTAGAATACTCGATTACTAAAAGAAATTGATAGCTGCAGCCCTAGTACAGAGTTTAGCGGGTGGTGCATCCGTAATAATGGTCCATGGGGAAACACGGTGGGTAAATGGACTAAATGAATTAGGATTGTTTTAAGTATTCGAATTACTTGAGTTAGTTTAGGAATCGTTTTTATTATTGTTTTTATTTTATTTTTTAAATATTATTTTATTTTTTTTAAAAATTGTTTTGAAAAAGAAATCTACATCTGAAAATGTCCTCTTTAAAAAAAATCTTTTTTTTTTTTTCTTTTTTTTTTAGCTGTAACAAAAATATGTAATGTAAGATTTCGGGTTTGTGTCAAATTCTGTTCATGGTCTTTACGTTTTTTTTTTTGTTGCACTGTACATCTGTAGCTATGCAATGTGTTAACTACTTTGATTTGGGACATATTATTAATAAAAAAAAAAATGCATTCCAGGTTTTATTTGAAAACGTCATTATTTTCATCTAAACCTTATAATCCATTTATTTGAACACATGTTTACAGACATGTGTACTTGTTGAACATACCAGTTCAGGTTTACCTTTTGTTGTTAAAAGATCACTCTTTTGGAAAGGCTTTGCGTTAGATTTTAAAGCTTGATTGGGGATTTGTGGGGTCATGTGCTGATGTTTGATGAAGAGGCGTATCAGGCAGCTAGCATGCCTTTTTTTTTTTATTTATTTTTATTGAGCCTTCTAGGTTTCAGTGAAGGGGAATCTTAATGCTACAACAATAAGAGGCATTAAGAAAGGTTTAAATATGGTTGTAAATACCAAGTTGTTTACATACTTTTGGCCATATAGTGCATGGTGTTACTGTAGTGGTCAAGTGTGCATGAAAAAAGTGCATTCACTACACACATTTCTTTCCAGCTATTATTGGAACTTCTCAGTGGACCAGATTTTTGTGTTTTCTAATTTCTGTAGTAAGTGTATTTACCTTTTTGAAAATGCTGCAGCAGAACAACAGGTATTTAAAAAATTTTTCAGCATTTGATGAATTTTCAATTTATAGATGGCAAATGAAGCCAGACCATGCCCGTGTGACATTGGGGACAGGATGGAATATGGAAGTCTTGGCGAGGAGGTTCAGATTGAGCATGTTAAAGCTTATCTGGTGAAACCAAAAGCACCAACAGACAAAGCCCTCATAGTAATTCAAGACATTTATGGATGGCAGCTACCCAATACACGATACATGGCTGACATGCTTGCATCAAATGGATACGTGTAATATATTTTTCTTTATGCCAAAATCAATAATCTGATTGTAACCAAGTATATAACACAATGGGCATTTTTGGAGAAAAAAAAATTACAAACAGAAATAAGTGCCCAAATAATTTTTCTCTAATTTAACTACAAATTGTATTTTATACAACTACAGAATGAGCGATATGAGCTTACTTGGTTTTTTTCCCCCCTTCCGTCCTGAAAACAGTGCTGTTTGCCCAGACTTTTTTCTTGGAAAGGAGCCATGGAGTGGTTCAAGTGACTGGTCAACATTTCAACAGTGGCTTGAGGATAAAAAACCCACCAACGTCAACAAGTTAATCTCTAATCATAATGTTTAACAATCCGAATGTCTTGCTCTCTATTACTCTATGGCCAAAAAGTATGTGGACACCTGATCAGTTGGAATTTCTCATTTCACATTTAGTTCCCTCTTTGCTGTTATCATCTCCATGATTGAATTTTAAATCCAGTGTTTAATTCTAAATGTATTAATGATGCATTTTTATTTTTATTAGGGAGGTGGATGTGGTTTTGAAATACCTCAAGGAAGAAATCGGAGCCAAAAGCATCGGAGTGGTTGGGTTCTGTTGGGGTGGAGTTGCCACACACTATATATCCCTCCAATATCCTGAAATCAAGGCTGGAGTTTCAGTCTACGGTAAATTAGTTGTAGTATTTATTTTGAATCTTAAGTACGCTTTGCATTTTTTGGGAAACACTTGTAAACGTTGTACATTCTCCCCACTTTGAAAAGGTTTGGTGCCCATTTGCTTATTTTGCTTTGCACGGGTCTTTGGGTTTTTCTTTAGATGTACATAAGTTACACAAGTGAGATGCATCTTAAAATATAACAATTGATTAAATGGCACATTGCTGGTACAGTTACAGATTTAACAGAGAAAAAAACCTGAATGTATTGTCAACAAAATAAAAATAAAAAAAACGCCGAACACTAACATTCAGTGGTTGTTGCCTGTACACATAGTGAAAAGTCTGCTTTCAAAACAAATGGCTTTTTTTTCCATTAAAAAAAGCCAGAAAAGCAGGCAAAGAGAAATAGTGGAAAATCGCAAACCACGCTCGAGTACAGGATTTAAAGGATGTTACTCATCTATGTATCTGCTTATTAACACATTTACCCAATGAATATACTTTTTTGCAGGGATTGTCCGAGAGCGAGAAGATCGTTATGAACTACAAAGTCCAACTCTCTTCATATTTGCTGAAAAAGACACAGTGATACCGCTTGACCAGGTGAGACATACAACTTCCAATTTTAACCCGGTGATATAAAACAATTATGCTTTTTTTTATTTTATTTAATTGTTGTTAATTTTATATTATTTTTTTTTAAACCAAAGGTGACAACCCTTGAGGCAAACCTGAAGGATAAATGCACCGTTGACTTCGAAGTGAAGATTTTTCCCAATCAGACTCACGGATTTGTGCATCGTAAACGAGAAGAGGTCAATCCAGAGGATAAACCGTACATTCTGGAGGCCCGGCAGGACATGATTAACTGGCTAAAGAAATACATCTAAAATTGATCGGTTACAATTAAATCAAGTTTAAATTAGATGCTTTATCCCCAATCTTGTTGCTCGTTCACACTATCGAGTTCACAATGCATTTGTGAGTGTAATTAATGACTAAATCATCACACTGTCCCTTTTTTGCTTTAGTTGTACCTAAATTGTTGTTTATTCATTTTCCTAATACTATAACGCGTTAAATTCCCTTCGAAGGAACGCGAGAAACGGTCGAATTGATGTAAATTGCTGCATTCATTTTGGGAATTTGTTGCGGTAAAATTTGAACATGAAGTCCAAAGAACTGTCGCTGCCGGTGAAGCAAAACATCATTAAGCTGAAAAATGAAAACAAGTCCATCAGAGAAATCGCAAAAACATTAGGTGTGGCGAAGTCGACTATCTGGTCCATTCTTAAAAAGGCAGAGCACACTGGCGACCTCATGAACAACCATAGGTCCGGAAGACCTCGGAAAACGACCGAGGGGGATGACAGAAGAATTCTTTCCCTGGTAAAGAAAAACCCCTTCACAACAGTTGGCCAGATCAAGAGCACCCTCCAGGAGGTAGGTGTCACCGTGTCTGAGTCGACTATCAAGAGAAGACTTCACCAGAGTAAATACAGTTGGTCTGCTGTAAGCCTTAAAGAGAGGAAGACTAAAGGAAGATGTAAAAATGGCAAAAAGCAAACGAAAAAGGCTGAAAGTAGTGAAACACCACCCTGTGGACAGGAGGAACAAGGATCTTCTGTAGCAGAATCTGAGGGAGAGACCAAAAAAGAGAAAGAGAAAGAAGAGAATTGCTCATGATCTGAATCATCCCATCTCGTCTGTGAAGCATGGCTGTCATAGTGTTAGTGTGGGCATGTATGGCTACCAATTAAGCTGAAAAAAGGAAGAAAAAAAGTCATCCACGCGACTGCCGATTTAAAGCAGCAGGATAAATTCTAAAGGCTTCTAATCTCTCAGATTCAGCCAAATGCTTCTAAACTTATTGGCCGGTTCTTGACAGCGCAGACGGATTTCATCCGAAAGCGTCATCTTTTTTTTTTTTTTTTTTTTTTTAAGAAAACAAATGGTCCGTTTTATAAGTTCATGACTAAGGCGATGATACCTTTATTGGTAAATAAACTTAAGTATGTCCCTAAAGGATTTTTTCCTTTTGTACCACAGCAGTTTGCCAAAGATTACAATGAACAAATTTATTAAGAAGCAACATTGTGGTTTTTTTTTCTTTCCATATAATTCTGTGGAATGTCAGCAGGTTCGTGCTGTCCTACACCCCCTTCCCCATCCCTCCCTCCCAATACAGAATGCTTCAAGTACACGGTTACATGTTATTCTTTTAAATAATGACTTTTTTTTACAGTCAGTTTAATAATAGCCCTCTGACATCCCATTGCCTGTTTAGTTCAATATGAAATGTACTGAACAAAACCCATGTTGCACTCTTATGGCCTAGATGGGTCATTGTCCCTGTTTTTAACTCCCGATACAAACCAGGCTGTACGTCGTGTCCCTGCTTCAAATGTGCAGGCGGCTTTGCTTTAAAACAGAGTTCACTCAGTACAGCTCACGAAGCGACGCTTTACTGATTGACGTCTTTGTAAGATTAGAGTAAGATCTACAATTGAGTATATTCTGGGGATGTTGTGTTGATCATATTTTACTTTTAGGAGTAGTTAAACGCTTCAACGTAGCGACGATCTTTTATACTATGCATTCTTTCCAGGCGTAGACATGCACTGTGGTTAAAAATATGTGGACACCCGACCAACATCAACTTCGGCTTTACTCATATAGAATTGCAAGGTTCCCTGGTGGTCTAGTGGTTAGGAGGCGGCGCTCTCACCGCTGCGGCCCGGGTTCAATCCCCAGTCAGGGAACCAACCCCAACCATTAAGGTTGCACAAGCCTTAGTGCCGGTCCCAAGCCCGGATAAATGGGGAGGGTTGCGTTAGGAAGGGTATTCAGCGTAAAAACGTGCCAAATCAAACATGCGGATGGTCCGCTGGGGCGACCCCTAATGGGAGAAGCCGAAAGAAATCATTCATGCTTGTATAGAATTGCAACATGTATTTGATCCATTGTGACATGGTTCAACGTGCGAGTGGAATTGGTCTGCACAGAGCCCCGACGGCAATCGCAGGCCAGGAACGCCGTACCAGAAGGTGGAGCAGAGGTTCTAGTCGGCAGGGGGACTAAATCTAAAATGGGATGTCTTAAAAGCGCTTAGGGTTATGATGGGACGGGCGTCCATAAACTTTTGCCCAGTGTATTTCTGTGTTTACTCGTATTATAATGGTTCGTAGGTGTGATAGATATGTAACGATCCACTGTGTGACGATCAAGGAACCTAGTAGTACTGAGGCTGAATGGTGTTCTTTGAGAATGTGGTTATCCTGAAACTTCATTGCATTGTTCTTTGTATTTTAAATTTAGGGGTTAGTTAGTGCTGAGTGCTTTCTAAGGTCCCCCCCCCTATTATTTTATACAATCTCTCAACCTCAGATGATTGGAAAATTGTCAATTAAAAACTCAAACATGTCAATGAGAAATCTGTTAAATAAAATAGCAATGCTTTTGTTGACTTATGTGGATCATTTTGAGTACTCAATCTTTCTTGTTGATCAAATAAATCCATTGATTTTATTACCAGAGCTGGTTTATTGGGTGTAAGCACGTGATGGTGATCAGTACGCTTTAAAAAGACAACCAGGGCATAATGAATCCCGAAACCTTTTGAAGGGCTTTAGTAAGATGTTACATGCTTGAGCTTGTAGCACAGTGGTATAAGACTGTGAAAAGTAAAAGTAATATGCTGCTCTTGCATATAAAGTTCACAAAATGTTGAGCCACTAATGTAAAGTTAGCCAAAGAGTGAACTAAAATTAGTTTTTCAATGACATGACCAGTTTTAGCAATCTGACAAAAGGAAGTGCTGCCAGTAACCCTATATACAAATTTGTAAATTAGGTCATTTAATGACCCTTACTGTGGAACCAAAAACAAGAAATATGATTTTCTTGTTTTTGCTCTATATCTTCAGCAGAGATTCCCAAACTAGAGCACTATGATGTACTTTGATTTGGCCTGCTATTCCTTATATAGGTGAAAGGAAAACAGGAAAAACATTTGCAAAATAAGAACCAGCTTCATGACTCATTAGTGGTCACTGAATAACTGGTACTGGGTATCTGCTTAACTAATGCAGTTTAGAGTAACAATTCCTTATTATCGATTTAAAGTTGTATTAAATCTTTTAAATGAGGAACCACAGCTTTAATTTGAATATTATGTTTGGTATAATTCTGCATGGATTTTTGGCACTTCCTAGGAAAACATTTGGGCACCTCTGATCTAGCGTAGCAAATAAGTCATTACAGAAAAACTACACTCCTTTACAATGAACAACAAAAACACTAAGTTAACAACATTTTAATTGTTTCTCATCTACACGGTGAACGAGTGCTGTATGAAATGATAAATAACGCTAAACAATGCCGTTGCATTGAGTGCTTGAGACGTGATCAGTCTTCAGATTCGCCAGGGTTTCTGATGTCATCGATCTTCAGGATCATCTTCACCACTTGGGTTGCTAGGGAAATCTGCTGTTTCTTTCCAATGAGGGTCTCAATCACATGTTGCTGCTTCATGTCTGTAAAAAAGAAAACGGGTTTTGGATTATTGGTTAATCATTCATTGATCGCAGTTATTGTTAATGATGTGATCCTATAAACAATAAAAATTTTTTAAAACACATTGTATAGATAATTAAGCAGATATACAGGAACCATATCTGAATATGAAACTAACTTTTGATTCCTATGGACACCTGACCATTATACTTGTGCTTTTTGTACACCTCATTCAATTCAAGTTTATTTCTATAGCAGTTCTCCCAATAGACATTGTCTTTAAGCAGCTTTACAAAATATTAAATTATAAAACAAATTTTAATAAGTGAACTGTGTATTTATCTACAGTGAGCAAGCCTGAGGTGACTGTGGCAAGAAAAAACTCCCTTAGATGGTATGAGGAAGAAACCTTGAGAGGAACCAGACTAAAAGGGTCAACCCATTCTCATTTGGGTGACAGTGTGATTATAAATTATACAAAAAAAAAAAACCCCAAACAATACAAACAACAGTGAATGAGAAACATGAGCACCAGAGTGTGATTGAGTAATGTCTCTTCTACAGTCTAATACGGTCATTTCATTTTAGATTCGTCACCAACTCCTCCATGCCAGAGCCTTTAAATGTTAAATAAAATATAATTTTTCTCTTCTTCCCAGATTCAGTCCCCATTTGCTGTTCTAATAATCTCCACTAATCAGAAGAGAATCATTCCTGAATAGTGTTCACATACTGATATCCTGGTGGCACCAAAGATATACAAGGATGAGTTTCCCTTTTGAGTTCGATTCCTCAAGGTTTTAACATCTTGGGAGTTTTTCCTTACCACAGTAGCCACTGGCTTGCTCATAGTAATAAACTTCTAGGCACTAAGCTTACATTCCAACTTTCTCTTTAAAGCTGCTTTGAGGACACTGTCCATTGTTAAAAGCTCTATACAAATCAAATTTAAAAAGTTTTCCAGTAGAATTGTCAGTTTGTGGGGAGTAAACCTGAGGGTAAACTCGGTGTTGTAATCGATCTCAAAGGTGCAGGTCATTCGAGTTCTTTCACTCCAACCATGTCTTGATTAAGCTTGTTCACAGCTTGTTTAACTGCTAGAAACACCTATATGGGTTTGATAGTCAGGTGTCCACAGACCTTTTGGAAGATATTTTTCCCTACACAATAGACCGTGGGAATAAATAGGACTAAGTTTAAAAAGACAAATCTTGGTTTTAGTCAATGGTAGGGTTGGGCGACTTTTTTCGACTTTCAAATAATTCGATTTGACGGTTTTATTTTTACATCGACAAAAAAATTAAGACCCATTTAAAAGTATTTAAGATGGAGAACAGCAAATTTAAGACTTTTTAAGGCCATAAATTTAGATTTTTTATTTTGTAGACTTTTAAGACCCTGTGGAAACCCTGATACTGATTTTTTTTGGGCATGGTGTTGGAAAAAAAACAATACATCCTATAATTGTATAATTTTTTTTCTACATCTACATACCATTAGTGGACAGACGCAGACAGTCGATACCCAGTGCAGAGTTTGCTTCTTTGACTTGCCGGGCTCTGACCCCAGTCATTGTCTGAATGGGGTTTAATCCGCTGTTCTCTGCTAAAGCCATGGGAATGACTTCTAGAGCGTCGGCAAATGCCCGCATGGCGTACTGCTCCAGAGAGGGGCACTGTTGAGGGAAAAATTAAGTAATTTAATGAAAACATCTTACCCGTTATCGATATCTGCATCGTTCCTTTATATTTTTTGGGCTGGAGATTGAGAAAAAGTGACAGTATTGTACCTTATCAGCAGCTTCATTAACGGCAAGAGCACAGGAAATCTCAGATGCACCGCCGCCATAAACAATGCGGTTGTCGCGGACCAGGTTACGGATGACGCAGAGGGCATCATGCAGCGCTCTCTTAGCCTCCTCGATAATCTGACCACATCATACCACAAACACGGTGAGATTTTAAATAGATTTTTTTTATATTTCTTTACAATCAGACACTGTTAGGAAGAGTCAAAGTTTATCTTTTAACTTCCAACACTTACCATTTTGTTTCCACCGCGGATGAAGATAGTAACAGCTCTGGAATTCTTGCACTCTTCGATGATGAGCATGCGGTCTTTAGTTGTGCCGAAGCAAATTTCTCGCACAAGGCCGGCGGCGCCCAATTTCTCTGGAGTAAGCTCGCTGAACCTGGGCACAATGCGGCCGCCGGTGGCAATGGCAATCAGCTAAATCAGAAAAATGAGTGATGAGCACAATACCAACAACAGAACAAAATCTCTCAATGATTAGATTTTAAATACACCGTTCGATTTGGAATTACCTCAATCTCAGGCCCTCCGACCCAGCGCACAGCGGGGAGCTCATTCTGCAGCAGCAGGTGATTCGCCTCATCGTCAAAGCCCCACTGGCAAATGGCAAGATTTGCGCCGTTATCCTTCACCTGGTGGTAATGACGAACAATTTCTTGAATTCATTTACCAGTTATTATCAAATCAAATCAAATTTTATTCATCACATACACATACATACAGGGTACGACATGCAGTGAAATACTTTCACTATTAGATAATTTGATCATATTCTCTCATCATTCTTTATTTAATTTTTTTTCCTAACCAAGAAGCCTAAACATGGCAAGTGAAATCAGTCGCCCTGTTTATATTATTTGCCGCAGTGCTGCTAAAACAGCTTGAACACAACGAAACTGATGATACATACAGGTGTGTGCGCGCACGCACACGCTCGATCACAAAATTAACCGGCATTCATTCAGCTACTATATAAGTGTAGACTACAGACTAACCTGCTTAATCATCTCCAGGAACTTATCCTTCTCATATTTCTGTAGAGCCCTATAGTCTTCCACTGAGGTCACGTCCAGCTTGTGCTTGGTTTTAGGCTTGGGTGGCTCAAACGGGCAGGTCAGGATGGCAATTTTTGTGTCCTTTAGAACCTGTAAATTAACTGCATGTTACACAAAAGCCTCATACAAATATTGTATTCAACATGTTCTTAGTAGCTCTGAAACTGCAGCAATCCTACAAGGTAAAAAAAAAAAAAAACTGCTAGATCCTTTTTATTAATTTTTGTTATAGATTTGCTCAGAGGATCAGTTTTTCCCCCCTCAAATGTTGGAGGAATTAGTGTCTGATGAAGTAGTTCAGCATGAGAAAAACGGCATTCGACATTTTGTCTAAATCTGCACGCTAATAGTTGTCATAAGTAGATTATTTAAGTGGTGCTGTAAATTACATTAAATATATAGTCAACGGTTTGTGGACACCTGACCATCACAATCCTTACATGCTTGTTGAACATCACATTTCAGACTTTTCTACCTCTTATAACATGCTCCACTGTTACAGGAAGGCTTTCCAGTACATTTTGGAAATGTGGCTGCTCATTAGGCAGTTCGGCCCATCATTTATATATGATTTTAAAGCCAAGAAGTCATGTTGGAAAAGCCTGGGGCTCAGACATCATTCCAATTCAGCCCAAGTGTATTGAGTGGGGTTGAGCCAAGGCTCTGTGGAATCTACCCAAGTGATTATCACTTGGAAAACCATGTCTTCAAGGAAGACCAAACTTCAAGGGGTCCAAACTGTCTGTTTGGACCCCTTGGTTACAGTGAAGGTAAAGGGAAATTATAAAGCTACAAAATTCGGACATCGTTTCCAATTGTGTCTGTCCAACTTTGTGGTAACAAACATCTCGGAAAGACAAACATGGGTGCAGTTATATTTTGGAGCATATTAAGCCAGATTAATGACCATGAAAAAAAAAGATTAAAGCTTCTTAAAAAAAATAATTGAAATCTAGAAATATAGACTTGCCTTATTTAAATTACCTTCTTCCAAATGTAACAGAAATTTGTGTGTTATAGTTTCACATTTTACTTTCTCACACACACAAACCCACCTTGGGCATCTGAGGATGGCTTAACTCTTTGTCCATGATGACACCTTTGATAAGCTGAGTGTCCTCCAGTTTACCTCCAACTTTCCCTTCCATCTTAATGAGCTCAAAATCCACATCCTTCCTCTCCATGTCTACCACGGTAAGAATGGCATTCACGGCAATCTCTGCCATCTGTCTGTGGCATCGGTTAATCCTGAGAAACACCACAGAATAAACATCTCGCACGAAGGACATGATTCTGACTATAAACAACAGTCATGTGTTAGTCTATCTTTCCGTGGCGGGTCTTTACAACTAAAAAGTTGTAAAGTGCACAACATGCACAACACATTAAACCTTGAGGTGGATGACCTACAACAGCTGAAGACTACATCAAGTTCTATTAATGTAGGCCAAGAACAAAAGTCTGAGTTTTTAAAGTAAAGTTTGACTGAGGTAAATAAAAGAGCAGTTAAAAGTGTAACTTACACTTTAGAGCCAAGTGTAGTCATGGCTGTCTGAATGAGCGGCTCTGTGTCTTTTGTGTCCACGGGGAAGCTGTCGCTGATCTTGTCCAAGTGATCAATGGCAATTCGTGCGGCTTGGTCATAGCCGTCAGAGATGCGGATCGGGTGGATCCCTTTGTCCAAGAGCTGCTCGGCCTGCTCGAGGAGAGCCCCGGCAAGAACTACAGGAAACAGCATTGATTTAAAAATCGACTTAATGAGAAAAGGTGTACGTCATGCTATGATGTAGGCTGAACCATGTAAGGCAGGCTAAACTGTATAGTCAATTCTCAAGTGGCACAATGGCTACTAGATATATGCATACTATAGACAGCACACACATTTAAACCCTCACATTGTGACTACTCAGGGGAGAGAAATAAAACAAAACAAACAAAAATAAATAAAAACAACAAAGGTTGACGTTTGGGTATCGCAGAAGTTAACTAGGTTACAGCCTAGGAAGTACAGTTGACTCTGGCCACTGTGGTGGAGAGCCACTTTACTTGTATACATTATCCACCTTATTTTCAGCTTTTTCATTGGACTAGATAATTTTTTAAGGGGTGTGTGTGTGTGTGTGTGTGTGTGTGTGTGTGTGTGTGTGTGTGTG
>JAAIIK010000029.1:2010832-2030670 GCA_014706435.1 Silurus glanis | reverse complement strand
TGTGTGTGTGTGTGTGTGTGTGTGTGTGTGTGTGTGTGTGTGTGTGTTTTTCTGGCAACCTCTGTAGGTAGTAATGAGAACTGCATTTAACAACTAGTAGTGCGCATTAATAGTATGGGATTGGTTTGTATGAAACCGGTACTGAGTGAGTGAGTGAGGGCTGAAACGAACATTTTGAGAGGAATTACACAGATTTTTCTCAAGTAATTGAAAAGAAGGTTTTAGGCTCATGATAATTTTAATTGATATCAGTGTTCGACTCAAATAGCATTCTATTACTAGATCGGTGTGCTGAGAGTAACAGTCTTTTTTTTTATATAAACCGAATTGATTAAACAAGAGTTGTGACAAAAATGATAATAGGAACATTATAGCCATAATAAATCTTAGTATTTTGGATACTTAAGTATATTTAAAGGCAAATACTTTTGTACTTTCTCAATGAAAGGTTAAAGGGAGCACATTTAGAGAAGTAATATTTTAACTACTGTATCTCTACTTCAACTCGAGTACATGCTCCATGTACTTCGTCCACCACTGTGCCTGACTAATCGGTGCAACTATTTGCCACAAACAAAACGTTCTCTTAGATCAGGGCTGCGCCAGAACTTACTGAGGAGGTGATGTCATAGAATCTCCATCCACTTACTGATAGGTTTCAATGTCAAATAAGATGCCAAGTAGCTTTATGATTGCACCCTACACAAGAAACAGACAAGTATCCCTATCCAGAAGACTGTGTAGAATTAATGTCAGCTAACCCATTTGGAAACCGGTAAAATGATGCTACTACATTAGCTAGTTGTTTGAAAGCCCAGCGGTATACAGTGTCCCTAAACTGCAGCAGATGCAGACAATGATTCAGATACCTCACGATTTGTAGAGTTGAAATAACGGATACACGCTGAAAAACACGGTGCATGAACCCTTCTTTGGCGCACATAGTGAGTGAATTGCTCGAGGCATGAAAACAAAATGACGTGTGCCTTTAAAAAAAAAAATTAAATACTGTGCTGGCTCTCACCAACAACACCAGTGGTGCCGTCTCCAATCTCATCATCCTGAGACTTTGAGAGCTCCACCATGAGTTTGGCGATCTGGTGATCCACGTCCATCATGCTGAGAATGGTAGCGCCATCGTTGGTGACCGTCACTTCTCCGTCCTTATCCACCATCATCTTATCGAGTCCTGCAAAATGACAAGAATTTCAGCAGATGCAAATTTCCCCCTCCAAGTTTTTTTTTTTTTTTTTAAGTCTATGAACACCCTAAAGTGTAAAACAGCCTAGGATTTTGTATTCAAACTGAGAAATTCCTCTTTGATTTGAAACTCGAATTCTAATTATGCTATGATACAATTTCATACAAATAATATTCAAATTAGCTTTTCTGCATTCGCTCTTACATTTTCCCAGCGCTGTCATTTACTGGAGATGTTCTCTCATCATTTACATTTATGGCATTTGGCAGACGCCTTTATCCAAAGCAAATCTACAATTACTTAAGGGTTAAGGGCCTTGTGGACCCGACAGTAGTCCAGCTTAGTGGCGCTGAGATTTGAACTCACAACCTTCCGATTAGAAGTGCAACATCATGATTAATCATCAGACACAAAATAAACAAGCGACAGAGCTGATCTGAAACAGAAAGACTTTCACTTGGCTGTAAAACAGGGGTTCAACAGGGGTCCAAACACCAAGCTATGGAACATTTGTTTCGATGTTTAAAAAAAAAAAAAATAATAAATATATATATATATATATATATATATATATATATATATATATTTCCATTTTATTGACTTTCACGTATTTGGAAAGATGACGACCCCCTGTGCCAATTTCCCACACTGTTTTCAGTTGCAGGTTGTATTGATATATTAAGCTCCCACTGATCCTGTTTTACAGCAAGTTGAATTATACTTTCATTATATATGTAATGGTTAAATTCATAATGAAACTACATGTTTAATATGAATATAATATACATTTTGTATTTAGTTACGTGGAGCCCATGGGCCGTGGGGAAAACAGTTGTGTGTAAAACTGGCCCATGGTGCAAAAAAAGGCTGTAATGTATGATGTCACATACATACACTATATTGCCAAACGTATTTGGGTATGCAGTAAGTCTGGTATGTGATTTTTGAGCATCACATTCCACATTTACTCCCAATTTGCTCTTATAATTCCCTCCACTCTTCTGGGAAGATGTTCCACTAGATTTTGGAGTTTGCTTATGGATATTTGCGTTCATCAGCCACAAGGGTGTTACGTAAGGCAGGTACTGATGTAGGTGAGGAGACCTGGGGTGCAGTCAGCGCTCACATTCATTCCAAAGGCGTTCATAAGGGATGAGATCAGAGCTCCATAGCAGACCACTCAAGATCTTCCTCTCCAAAGCATGTAAACCAGATCTTGCTGGAACAGGTCTGGGTTTCCAAGTTCAATTGAATGCAAAATGTAATTATATATAAATCTGAAGACGTCCTATACAATTGAGTGCCTACAGCTTTGTGGTAACCGTTTGGAAAATAACCATATATAGCAGGAAAGATCAAGTGATCCAATACTTTTGGCAATATAGTGTATGTGACCCACCCAAGATGTGAAAGAGGCTTTTATTTTTTATTTTTTAACAAACATTACAGCACAGCGAAACTCTTCATACATGTTATGAGGCTGTATTCAGCCATGATACAGTGGAGCAGACAGGGTTAAGGGCCTTGCTCAAGGGCCCAACAGTGACAGCTTAATGCTGGGGCTTGAACCCCCCCCAACCTTCCGACCAGTGACCCAGAGATCTGGATTATGCTGATTTCTTACCATTTGGACCCAGTGAAGTCCTCAGGGTGTTGGCAACTGCCTTTGCAGCCATGATGTGCGACTGGAAAACAAAATGCAGTTAAAAACCCATGACATTAAACCATCACACAATCTGACCATTAACTAAACATCATTTTTTTTTTATTATTACCAACTAACAAAATATTCACACTAAGATCGTAGTTTTTTTAGAAGTAGCTAAAGAATGATTATAATTAGAGATCAGTCCTGAGTTGTTCTGCTGCCTAGGCTGCGTTACACGGGAAATAAAAGGCAGCACATGCACATGGGCAGAGCAGCACGCTGCTAGCAAAGCCATGCTAACCACGCAATAATCGCTATTCAGACAATCATCATATTCATAATGCATTAAAGTAGTAAATATTTGTGAATAAATATCAAGCATTAAATATATAATTTTATACTAAATAGCTACATAAACTGCAAAACAAAAAAGAAGAAGTCAGGCTAATCTAGTTAGCCAAACCGGCAAGGCGTTGGTCGAATCCTAAATAGCAACCCACTGAGACATAAAGTGCACTACGCATGACGCAGCCGCCATTATTCCACACTCAAAGAAGTGCACAAGTTTTAGGGCCCTGTTTTGGTTTTTGTTATTAGACCATTAAGAACGGCGGTACCTTAAGCGCATCAAGGCCGGTCAGCCGAAATTTCTTCTCCTGGTCCTTAATAATAATGAAAGGCCGGCCATATTCATCGAAGGCTATCGTTCCCAGAGTAGACATTATGAACGAAGAAACGCACACAGCTACCAGGACACTATGTTAATTATAATATAGAGAAGAGCAGATCCACCACGCGAGGCTGTGTGCACCTCGCCGCCGCCTTCTGGAAGAATCTTGGGGCGGCGCGGACGAAACCAAATCCCTTCAGACAAAGAGCCCTACGCGTTGGTATAATTCTACTTGATTTCTGAAGCACACGATGGCGGTGTATTTTTTAAAACATTATAAAAGTAGCCCAATTCATAAACTAAAGGCATTCAACTATGCATGATACACACTTTACACTTAATTTCAATTGTACTGTGAACAAAGATGGTATGTTCTACTCTCGCGAGATCTTTACTCTCGGGCCAACTACCGCGCTTGACTATCACATCTGGATGGACCGTAAGGTGAACTGTATGGTGCACAGGGCGATCCTGATTATTTATAAAGGGCTGATTTGAGTGGGTTAGACCACGTGTTTTAGGAGGTTGCATTTTTGTTATATTTCCGTTGGGTAGAGAACCTCGTGTAGTACCGTCATGTGGAAAATGTCATCTCTTCCCCAGGTGAACATGTTGCTCTTATAAGTAATAATATAAAGGTAAGATCATAAGTACACAGTTTGTCTTTAATGATAATAATGGCGTGTTTTATACACAAATATCCGCTTTTCTGCTCTTGAACTTCTGTTTATAGGAAGTGTTTTATTTAATCCCGACTTTAATTCCAACACGTCTGTGTAAGGAGAACTAAAATGAACTAAAGCATGTTTCCTAACGTTCACATCATCGTCAACATCAGACAAAACGTCTTTTAACCGACTCGTTTAGGTAAATGTTGAGATTTGACTCTTTTGGTGTAATGTCTGAGAACCGACACATTTGAGTGAGTGTCAAGAGTCGACTGATCTTGGTAAATGTTGAGAGTCAACTCTTTTAATTTTTCATTAGGATTCGATTTATTTAGCTCATTGTGAAGAGTCGACTCTTTTGGGTGAATGCTGAGACTCAGCTCTTTTTAGTTAGTGTTGAGACTTGACTCTTTTTGGTGGCTGGTGAGAGCTGACTTTTTTTTTGGTGGCTGGTGATAACTGACTTTATTTGGTGGCTGCTGAGAGCTGACTCTTTGGTTACTGGTGAGAGCTGACTCTTTGGTTACTGGTGAGAGCTGACTCTTTTTGGTGACCTGTGAGAGCTGACTCTTTTTGGTGACTGGTGAGAGCTGACTCTTTGGTGACCTGTGAGAGCTGACTCTTTTTGCTGACTAGTGAGAGCTGACTCCTTTTGGTGAATGGTAAGAGCTGACTCTGGTGAATGGTGAGAGCTGACTCTGGTGAATGGTGAGAGCTGACTCTTTTTGGTGAATGATGAGAGCTGACTCTTTTTGGTGAATGGTGAGAGCTGACTCTTTTTGGTGACTGGTGAGCGCTGAATCTTTTTGGTGAATGGTGAGAGCTGACTCTTTTTGGTGACTGGTGTGCGCTGAATCTTTTTGGTGAATGATGAAAGTTGACTATGTGTGTATATATCTCTCTTTTTTTTAAGCCCTTTCAGTCGACTTGTATAACTATGACAAATATAACAATATTGTAATTATAGTACACTTATAGTATTGTAATTGTAGTAGTTATTCATGTTTGACTTGTGTGGCTTGATTTCAGTATGAATAAGCAGTGTTTGTTAAAGAACATATCTAAGCAAATAGCATCATGAAGACTAAAAAGTTATCATAATAAGTCCAGGATAAAGATCTGGAAACTGATCAATCAGAGTTTGGATATAGAAAATATTTCATATTTTCAATACCTATGTGTGAAAATAGCAAGGTTCATGAATTGTGCCGTGCATTTGATTTTCATTCCACAGTGACCATGTTATCATGCCCCGTGGGGTTTCCTCCTCTCGCTTCCTGATACTGTATGGTTCGCAGAAAGGTCAAGCTCAGGCAATAGGAGAGGAGCTCTCCGAACAGGCCGCAGTGCATGGCTTCGAAGCAGAGATCAGCTGCCTGAGCAAAGCTGACAAGGTAAGACATGTGGCAGGATGCAATATACTGCATAGGTTCCTTAAAAAACTCAGAAGTTGGCCCTCTGTGCCTATTATTTGCATTTATGATTATGTAATTCGTTAAGTTTTCACTATTAGACAAAGTCATTTTAATGCAGTGTAAAAATTAAAACACAGGAGAATGAAATTGCTTGTTGTTTGCTCAGAGTGATTGATGTTATCCCATTGATTCCTTTCACAATTGCAGTACAACTTGGAAGAAGAACACAACCCTGTGGTTTTGGTCGTTTCCACGACAGGAGATGGTGAACCTCCAGATACGGCACAGAAATTTGTGAGGAGGATCAGGAAGAAATCTCTGCCCCGTGACCACTTCTCTCATCTGCACTATACACTGTTAGGTAAACTGGAGTTGCATTAGTGATAGAGGAGAACACTTTTATCAGAGGAGAATAATCATCTTTTTTTTGTCATCCAGCTTTGGGGGACACCAATTACACAAATTTCTGCAACTGTGGAAAAACCATTGACGGACGTCTACAGGAACTCGGTGCTAATCATTTTTATGCAACCGGTCTTGCTGATGATGGTACAGGGTAAGCACTAGGGTTGTCAAATTATTTATTTCCAATACCAATCTACACTTCGTACCCTATAATGACCAAGAAGGAAAAAAAAAGATTTGGCAAATTAATTACAACGAAAATTAAAAAATATTAACATAAGTATTTAAAACCTTTGCTATGACAATTCACATTTAGCTTGGGTACAACCCTGATCCCATTGGATCAACTTTGAGATGTTTTTAGACTTTGATTTGGCCCAGATCTGGTGAACGCTTCAAAAATGTTTTTCTGCATTAAATGTTTCCAGAAGCACGTTGGCTCCCTAATTTTTAACTGGGAGAAATTTAGAACAACCAGCACTCTTTTAAAGATATAGCTATCTGAGCAATCAGGGGAGATTGACTTTAGTAAGAGAGGTGACCTAGGTTGAAGACCACTGGATAAGTTCCAGGGATCACGTGTTGAAAATGGAAAAATTTGCAGAAGTTTGATCACAATCTAGCAGACCTTCTCCTCAGTGCAAGACACATGAAAGAGCTTCCATCCACAGGTGGCCTCCAATCCATTGTATAGAAACATCCAGATGATCCAGAAAACTTGGATGCACTTGAAATAAATGTCATTTGTCATAGAAAGGCTCTGAATCCTTATGTCAATGTGATATCAATGTGATAATTTGAATTTTTCTTTAGTAAAAAATTTGATAGTTTTTTTTATGTGATTATGTATATTGTGTATAGTGATGAAATATTTTAAAGCATACAAAATGTGAAGAAAATAAAGGGTTCTATAGACTTTCTGAATGCGCTCTATATTATGTTATGCTGCTTCAGGCCAAATGGAATGTCAATGGTTGGGCCAAATTGTGTGTTGTTTTACATAAACCATAGAAAATAGTCACTTTCTGTGACTTACCAGAAACCCTTGTAAGTAAGACATTTATAATTTTTTCTCCCCTCTCCAGGCTGGAAGTAGTGGTCGACCCGTGGATCGAAGGACTTTGGGACGCTCTAAAGAAGATATTTGACAAAATGTCTGCATCTAATCTCATCAGTGACATTTCTCCAAGCAACACTCAGCAACCAGAAGCCATCCAGGAGAACCTCGAAACATCTGCACAAAGCCTTCAGCTGCTAAGTATTAGCGACGCAGATTCAGGAAAATCCAAACCGGAATCTGAAACTGAAAGCCAGGATGCAGAAACTCCTCTAGAGGCATCTTTGAATCGATCCATAGCTCCACTTGCTCAGTCTTCACTCAGCATCCCAGCGCTTCCTCCATGTTACCTGGAGGTGTGTTTGGGAGATGTGACTACTGAAGAGGTGAGATTTTTCATCAGTCAGTTGCAGGTAGCCAAACAAAGAACTAAAATCAGATAGAGCATGTATAAGTATTGTTCAATACAGCTACAATTGAAAAGAGTTTGATAGAAGAGTTCCTGCGAGCAGCTAGACTTATCACTGGTTAGATAAATGCCTGATAGTTAATTGGTCAATTGGCAAAATTCTTGATGTACACTTGCTTTCACACAAGTAGTAGACAAAGTAAACCCAGTTAATCAAACAAGAGAGAAATGCTATACTAAATCATTTATTTATTAGAAAAAAAGATCCATTATTAGATATCTGACAGTGGCAAAAGTACACTAAATGGATAAAAGTATTGGGACATCTGACCTTTCCTGCCATATGTGGTTATTCTTCAAAATGTTACCACAAAGGTGGAGCCACACAATTGTATAGGATGTCTTTGGACACGTATAATAACTATAGTTTTGAAGCATGGGGGTGGAAGCACTTTGTTGGGTGAGGGTTTACTCACAACCGGGTCTTCCAGCAGGACAGTGATCCTCCTATGCAAGAAAGTAAAAGCATTGGAATAGCCATCACAAAGCCCTAACCTAGAAAATTTGTTGACCGAACTGAAAAACACGTCTGAACAAGGAGGCCTACGTACCAGACTGAGTTCCACCAGGGGATGGGCTAAAGTTTCTGTAAAGTGGTTAAATGCATTAACCAATGCCATCAAATATACCTACAACCCACTGAAAATCTAAAGGTGGTCTCCAAAGGCATCTTATAGAAATAGTTGATACCCAAACTGGCCTAAATGCATGAGACTGAGTTTGATATAAAGAAGAAATAAATATACAATAACAAAAGGTGTATTGAAATGTAACACCACAATCAGATTAAATCTAACCCAAAGCCTATTTTGCATTTCTGCTAAAACATATTTATTCTGTAGGAGGAGGTTCATGTTGCTGCACAAGGCTTTCATGAAGTCCCAATTTCAAGAGCATTGTGTTTAACTCAGGAAAATGCTGTGAAACCAGCCATCTTGCTTGAGCTTGATATCAAGGTATGTTGGCCTTCTTTGTTATAAATTTTTACATACATCTCTAAAAACGTCTCTGTGGTGTTTGCATCTCTCTCCCATTTTTTTTTTTCTTTTCATTTTTGGTTGTTTTGCGAGAAATCATTTGCAGCAACATCTTAAATCTCAAAGCGAATGTGTTGCCACTAATGTTTTTCTAGTTCAAATGATGACGGGTGCAGTTAAACGCACAGGCATTTATGTAAATAAAATAATTAGAATGTTATAGCTGAGCCATGAGCATGCAAATAAACTCGCTCTGATTTCTCATCACTGCAGGAGGAGAGTATTTCTTACCAGCCAGGCGATGCGTTTGACCTCGTCTGTCCAAACAGGGACACGGAAGTGGAGGAATTGCTTCACAGACTGGGGCTACACGACAAAAAGCATCATTCTGTTCACCTTCAGCTGCTCAAAAACACCAAAAAGAAGGGTACTGGACCTTCTCCACATTGTCATTTTATATGCGTTATATTAACGGAAACAACAAACACTACTAAGTTATTTTATTATTATTTTTTTTTTGAATATTTTTATAGCACCAGCACACCATGACAAATTCTTTGTACATGTAACCCATGTTACTTGGCAATCAAGGTGATTCCAATTCTGATGAACAAACTAGGAATCATGACTGTGTCAATATTATATGCAATATATTGTGCCAGATGTTATTATTTAATCTTAAAAAATAAAGTGTTGAAGCATTTCAATGATGTGCCTCCACAGGAGCACGAGTTCCTCCATACATCCCAGAAAAGTGTACACTACAGTATCTACTGACTTGGTGCCTGGAGATAAGAAGTATACCCAAAAAGGTAATTTTACACAGGGATTTTTTTTTTGAAACCTTTTTGAACAATTATCTTTTCATTTTTTTCTGTACTTGGAGTTCAATGAAAAAAAAAAAAAAACAATAATATACTTTAGCTAGTGGTTCAACAAATACATAAAACTGTCTAATTAATTATTTATGCTAAGTTGCTTTTAATATGGTACACTATGATTGACTGTAGATCTGTATTAGCTATTTTTAATTGAAAACAATGGTTGGACTGGAGAGTGTAGGAAGCCACACACCCTTAACTGGGAATGACAGATTCCAAGGCCACTTCTCCTTCAGGCAGATATAATAAATAAAATGATGTTAATGGTAATGATTTAATATTCAATATTGTGCAAACAGTTTGATATTATCAATATTAAATATTAATTCAGGATTCATTCAGGATGAATATTTAGCTTTCAGGAGTTGGAGGCGACACCCCACATTCTTCACTGAGAAAAAGAATAAAAAAACAAATTCAAAAAGTAATGCAATAAAATTCAGATGATTTAGAGCCATTTCGGTATGATAAAATATCACTCAGTATCGTTCACCATTCTTAAAATGTACTTGCATTTTATTGCGTGTTATATATGAGATCTAAGTGTGTGTTCACACCAATTAGGCATAACCTCATGACCACCTGCCGAACATTGTGTTGGTCCTCTTTTACTGTCCAAACAGTCTTGACCCATTGAGCATTAACAACATTAAATGAAGAAATTTGAGCTCCAGTTGCTTGTCTGTTGGATCGGATCACACGGGCCAGCCTTCGCTCCATGACCCTGATGCCAGTTCACCACTGTTCCTTCCTTGGACCACTTTTGATAAATTCTGTCCACTACAGACTGTGAACAGCCCACAAGAGCTGCAGTTTTGGAGATGCTCTGACCCAGTCGTCTAGCCATCACAATTTGGCCCTCGTCAAACTCGCTCAAATCCTTTGCTCGCATTTTTCCTGCATTGAACACATCACCGTTGAGGACAATATGTTCACTTGCTGCCTAATATATTCCACCCACTAACAGGTGCCATGATGAAGAGATAATCAGTGTTGTTCACTCACCAGTCATAATGTTCTAATGTCATAATGCTATGTCTGATCGGTGTATTTCTTCCAGGCTTTTTTACGATCTCTAGCAGACTGCACCCAGGAAACCCGTGAGAAGCGACGACTGCAGGAGCTGTGTAGCCGCGAGGGAGCTGCAGATTATGACCGATTTGTGAGAACCCCTAGCGTGTGTATACTGGACCTTCTGCGTGCTTTTCCGTCCTGCACACCTCCCCTCAGCCTCCTCATTGGTCAGTTGAACCATCATTGATTAACATTTTTCATTTCATGTTCTCTCGACTTACAGCACCTAAAGACCTTTTTTGGCTTTTGCACAGCTACAATATGCACCTTTTGTGTAATGAAGGCTCAGAAGGTAGCAGTTGCAGTTAGGTGTACAGGGTCAGACGATCAACAAACAGCATCAACTAGACAAAACGGGTATGAAATTGAGAAGCTAGGGGGAAAAAAAAAACACAGATCAAAACCAGAGTAGACACAGCAATGTGTGAATGAATCAAAGTGTGTTTTTTTGTGGTGTGGTGTATGTGTGTGTTTGTGGGAGCACATATATGTAATTGGGAACATGTGTTTCAAATCTGTAGCTCAGTGATTGCAAATACAGGAGTGTGTGTGTGTGTGTGTGTGTGTGTGTGTGTGTGTGTGTGTGTGTGTTTGTTCTGGGTATTGCAGTCTGTAGCGTCCATGTTTGTCAACTGCGCTGGTTTCTGGAGGTTTGAGTTAGATAGTCAGCACCTATAAATCTGGACCTTTGGAGGGTCTAGGCTTTCAGAAAGCTTATAAAGTTCCTTAAAAATATGGCTACATGGAAAAAAATAGAATTCTAGAAAAAAAAAATTAATGATATGATCATTCGCTCAGTTCACACCTTTTATTGAGTGCGTCATCGTGCATTGTGTATAATCTTCATAACTGTGCAATATGTCCTTAAAAAGTGCAGCGACTTTCAAAGTGATGCTTCAGTGAGCAAGAATGTCTCATTTAGCAAATGTCCTCAATTCCTTCTGTCCCTATTTCCTTTCTTTGCATCCTTTCCTCGTGTCCTACAATGGAGGAGCTACCGAGCGAGGAAACAAGAAAAATGAGAAGCGGAAATTAGAATATCGGGATGCACCCTGTAGCAATAGTGTCTCTAATGTCCCAAGCTGTTGAGTTAAAAACATTTTCGGAAATGGTTTCAAAGGTGGAAATATGGTTCAGTCTCTTATGCAAGTATTGGGCCATCAAGGCCAATTCTATTGTTTTTGGTTTAATTATGGACTCTTTGAACACATATGGGTTTGAGATCAAAAGAGGAATATGAGCTGATAGATTAACATTTCAGTGATCATTTCCTGTTTATGTTTACAAATAGCTAAATAACAGTTTTGTTTTGCACTTAATTTTTGATCAGAAATATTGGAACATGTGACTGATAGGTGTTTCTTGGTGTGTCCACTTTGATTTGCTTGTTTGAACAATGAACCACTCTGAAAGTGTGATCTTTATTTTGCCCTGGATTTACTAATTGGTGAATACTTTAGTTGTTGGTAAAAGGGATAAACAAACATAAAACCCAAAAAGCTGTCTATGGGAGAAAAGCCCATTTTGTAGCAAAGAAAAGAGTATCAGTTTATAGCAAAAACAAATCAATTTGTCTTGCTGCTCCAATACCATAGACTACATAAAGTAGTAAAAGTACCAAGAAAAATCATGTGGTACATTTAGCTTAGAGGTGGCAGCTTGGTGGTTAAAGTGTTGGACTTTGGATCCAAAGGTTGTGAGTTTAAATCTCAGCCACACCAAGCTACCACTCCTGGGCTCTGGAGCAAGGCCTTCAACCAATCGCTGCTCAGTTGTATGAATGAGGTAAATGCAAGTGGCTCTTTATAAAGGCGTATGCAAAAATAGCCTAAATGTAGAGTGTTCTAATAAAAACATACACTCTTGCTTGTTTATGAGATGTTTGTAATGACTCACTAGGTGGCAGTAAAATCACATGAAATTTCCCTGGCTCCTTCAACTCAGTTAAATATTCATGAGACGGGAGAGTAAATATACAACACAGAGGGGGGAAAAAATATTAAAGCATTTTAATAAATTTTTCATATTTTCAAACTTCCAAATAGCCATTACTATGACATACAAATATGCTTATTAACTGGCCAGGGTTGTATTGCATCCGGAACCTTTTCTTGGAACGCTGGATGTGAGGTGAGTAGTATACCCTAGATGGTACATCAGTCCATAACAGGGCACATATAAGCAAATGAACAATCATCCTGCTGACATGCTCAGTATGGAACAGTAGACCCTGAAGCTGTGAGCGCTGCTACAAACTGGGTCACCATATATATATATATATATATATATACACATATATACATACCCTTTATGTATCCGCAAGTACAGTACAGTGAAATTATTTTCTTCACATTCCCTAGCTTGTTAGGGAGCTGGGGTCGGAGTGCAGGTCAGTCATATTACCGTGTTTGTACAGCACAAAAAGTTAAGGACCACAAGGGCCTAACCGTAGAAGTTTGGCAGCACTGGGAATTGAGCTCATGACCTTCTGAGCCATAGCCCAAAGCCTTAACCACTCATTAAATGTAAGCAACTGGATGGTGTCTCTGTCGATCTGGCTGCCACAAAGACTGACCATGTTATTAGGTTCAACTCAAAGTCCAGAACCAGAACAGACCAGATATACTGATCAGATGTAAAATTATACCAGTGACTCAGCACAGTAACACAGACAGACTGGTCAGAGTGCTCATGCTGACCTCTGTCCTCTCGCAACAATAGACTCTTTTTCTTTATCCTTATTTGGACAAATAGGTGTGTGTTTGTGTGTCACTTATATGGGAAATATATAAAAAAAAAAATAAAAAAAAAAAAACCAGGATGCATTTTTGGAAGAAAACCTGCATAAAGAGGCAGTGTGATACTCTGGGCAATGCTTTGCTGGAAAACCTTGGGTTTTGGCTCTCATGCAGATATTATTTTGACACGTAACACCTACCTAATCATTGCAGACCGAGTAACGCTCTTCATTGGAATAGTATTTTTTTAATGGCAGTAGCCCGTTTAGCACGATAACGCTCTCTACCAGACTTTAACAATTGTTCAGGTTGTTTGAGTAACATGAAGGGGTTCAAGGTGTAGGCTTGCCCTCTAAAATTCCCTATCACAGTATATAAAGGCTCTGCTCCTGACATCTTGGTGCCAGATACCACTTCATACCTTTAGAGGTCATCTGGAGTCCATGCCTCGACTGATCTGAGGCGTTTTGGCCTAGGGTGACCTACATAATAATAGGCAGGTAGTAATGATGTTATGGTGGAGCAATGCTTAAATTATTGAATTCCTCAATCCTAAAAAAAGTTTCAAGACTTTACAAGACGAGTGTTGCTATCAAGCAAATCCGATTGATGGCTTGCGATGACATGACAAAGAGAACTTGAGAAGAAGCAGGCTCATAGAGAAGCTATCATCTCGTGGGTGACTCTAGATGGTGTTGGATTACTCAACGTCTTCTCCAATTGTTTTCAGAAATTCAAATAGTGTAAGTGTGTAGAAAGGATGTTCAGTATGATCATATTGAATCCTGAGATATGCACAGGACAGTCTTTATGAAAACAACAGCAGTTCTACAGTGTTCAGGTGAAATTATCAACTAGTGCAAGGGAAAGATCTGGTCATATTAAAGTTTTTGGGGGTTGCAAAACTTATGTTTTGCATGAGAGAAAATGCAGAATGTGAACCAAAAGATCATTTTTATAGTCAGCAGTGTGATATTACTACCAGATGCAACGCTTTGCTCAAAGTTTGAAAGCGGAATTGCATTAGAAGGGATTTAAAAGGCACTGTCCTGAATACAATAATGTGAAATGCCATCTTTATATGTCAGCATCTGTAAACTCATGTCCTCTACTTTATTACAGAGCATTTACCGAAGCTGCAGCCGAGAGCTTATTCAGCCGCAAGGTAAAGAACCCCTGTTTTTAAACACGCAAGTGACCCAGATCTGTATATTATTTGCCCCAGTATTCACAGCATTCTTCTTATTGTGAAAGGTACACAAAATATTTGGGCAGCATGTAAACATATGGAATTAAGTCTTCAATGTAAAGAGGGGGATAATGAAGGGTTTTTAATTTGGGACATGGTTCTCAGAGAACTCATGTCTGTATAGCTGTGTTTGACCGCTGTTGCCTGCAAGATAATCGTTTGTACTGTAGTTTTGAAAGAGAAAATATGTATTAAATATTTAAAAATGTATTATGAAAATCTGTGGTATGAAAATCGGACTTTCAGATTTTAGGTTTCATTTTAAATTTGATTTTGATTTTAAATATTAAACGGTATAATGAATTATCAGAATGCCCTTCATGTTCAGATGTTTGCATTTAGATTCAAATGTCGAATGTCATTCTTCTAACTATATTTATTCACATATAAATAAAAAATGTAAGTCTCTAAATGCCAGAAATGGATTATACAGTGCCTTATAGCCACTTATTGTGATTATAGTTGATATAGTTGATGTTTGTTGTTTTAAGTTGCAAAATATTGAATATAAATATAGACATTAAAGTGGAAATACTGTATGTTTGACTGGTGATCTTTATACATTATATTGTAAAAACTTGATATTTTCTAATATATACTATGTGGTACTAAAAACCCATGTATCTCTGTCGCAAGTTAGTGTTAATGCTCAAAATTGGAAAAAGGAGAAATTTGCTTTTAGAGAGTTTCTAACTGGTGCAGGAGTATTGCGGACATTTTGACATCCTGTAGCTGATTACAGCCTGAACTTTCATCCTGTGAGGAAATGACACTTTTTTAACCAACAGGATCTATGCAGAAAGGCACACTAGGCAAGAAATGTTCATGAAATGATGATGGTTTCTGAACTTCCTGTGTCAAAGTACGCTTTATGGAAAAAAATTAAAGTTTGTGGACACTTGATTAAAAGATCGGTATATGCTTTTTGTGCATCCTATTCCACATTTGCTGTTCTAATTAATCTTTACTTTGCTGGGAAGGTGTTGCACTAGATTTTGGAAAGGCCTGGAGTGCAGTCTGTGTTCTAATTCATCCCTTAGGTGTTCAGGCAGAGCTCCATAGCAGGCCACTCCAGACCTTCCATTCCAACCCATGTAAACTGTATCTTTATGTAGCTGGTTTTGTGCGCAGGAGTATGCTGAAAAAGATTTGAGTCTCCTAGTACAAGTGATGAGAAAATTTAAATTCTTCAAAGACATCCTATACAATTGTGTGCCTCCATACTTTGTAGTTTAGAGAAGAACCCTAAAGACCCAATACTTATAGGCAGTTAAACACAATTTTAACAACTTTATGTCAAAGAATCTTCACCTTCAAACTTCAGGCCACATCAAATATCTTCAAAAGGCAATTATCACAAGTATGTGATTTAGGCCTGCAGTTTATACAATGCTAAACTAGTAGCTGTAAGCTTCACATACTTGGTTAGCTACATAAACGTGAGGACCTGCCTCCTCCCGAAGAACTTAAAATTTTATGTATTTGTGTTTAAATAAAAAAAAAGTGCTATAATTTCTCCTACTAGAGTTTTAGGCTGATGGTTTCCTTAGTCTGCATCCTAGTGAACCAGTATTGATCTATTCATTGATGGAGACTTCAAAACAATTTTGTACGTCACTCTCTTTAAGGGTGTCTCCTTAATTCCATAAATGTAAATGTAGACACCAATCATATTTTGGTTGATTGGCTACATTTGGAGCAAGATAAATGCCTTATGCATTTTAATTGTGGCCAATTATTTTTACTTTGTTCTTTTAATATAGACACACACTAAATGTTTGCCGTTATTTCGGCTGTGCGACTCTTTCTTAAGGGTAGAATATTCTTTGGGCTGCACGCCAGCAGCAAACTCATTCATTCTTATCATTGGCGGGTGAGGACGCTGCATTCCGACGTGCCTGATGTGCTCATTTGTTTTTCGAGAGGCTCAACGTCTACACTAATGCTTATGATGGAGTGTAATGATGCTGTTATGGGTTTTTTTTTTCTGTCCAGCAGCAACATTAGGCCACTGAAATATTAATGTCCGGTCAGCAGGGTTCCACACAAGTAGACTGAAAGTTAATGATGTACAAGGTACAAGAGGTCTAACGGTTCTGTCCTTATAACTTTGCTCGTTTTTTTTTTTTTTTGCAGCTCGAGTCTTCTCCACCCTGGAAAGGTCCATATTGTGTTTAGCGTTATGGGCTTTCCAGCATGTGCCGAGCATCCAGAGAGACTGGGATTGTGTACAGGATGGCTCGCGGATCGAGTGTCCACTTTCATCGAGCCCTATGGGACAAAACGGGCTTCACGAGAGAGTGTAGATTATGCTGCTTTGCCTAAGGTCAGTGCACTAGCACACCTCCATAGTCCATGATGATGTCCCGAATTCAAAGTAGGATAATTGTAAAATCCAATATCAAAGATTTCAGGATATCACAGTATCTACATAACACTCTGCATGTTCTGATTTTGCTGAGCATCAGGCGTCCCTGGGTCCACAAGTTAGATCTGATCAACCAATAGTGCACCTGATTGCCTGACATCATCACAATCATCTACTTTGCAATGCTTTGTTGGCTTGCTAACTTCTTCAGCATTTTGAGCTACAGGAGCTCGTCTGTTGGATCGGACCACATGGACCAGCCTTCGCTCCCCACATGCATTAATGAATATCGGGCACCCATGACCCTGTCACCGGTGCACCACTGTTCCTTCTTTGGGCCACTTTTAATAGATACTGATCACTACAGACCAGGAACATCTGACAAGAGCTGCAGTTTTGGAGATGCTCTGACCCAGTCGTCTAGCCGTCACAATTTGGCTTGTGTCAAACTCACTCAAATCCTTATGCTTGCCCATTTTTTCCTGCTTCTGACACTTTGAGGACAAAATGTTCACTTGCTGCCTAATATATTCCACCCACTAACAGGTGCCATGATGAAGATATAATCAGTGTTGTTCACTCACCAGTTATAATCTTATAATGTTATGCCAGATCGGTGTACCTTATATTTCAATGTACATTTTTAAATACCTTCCTGTCTCTCTAGTTTAGTCTATTCACAGAGACTTGTATGGAGGAAGGCTGATAGAAGCTGTTTGAAAAATTCTAGTGTGTACATGGAAGTTTTCTATGAGGAGACATTTATTTATATTTTTCCAGAGTCAGCGCTTTATCACAGTCAGAGGTAAACTTTCCGACATACGAGCGTTTATGTATTATCCAGGTTCTTGGAACATGAAATGTTTTTTTGCTACTTTAAGTGTGTGAAGAAATGGCAGCATGAAAGGTAACGGATAATAGATAAAAAGTAAGTAGTTTTATTCTATATAAGCTTAAAAAAAAACTTTTTGGCTGACAAATACCTAGCGTGTACGTTGAATAAAACACTGGGAAATACTTTCATAGAAAAGTAACAATATCAGAGTGGTGGCGATAACTCTGCTTCTTAGTAGCAGCATCACACCTTCTAGTAATTTATTCCTTATTTAGCATTTTGCATTTCTTCATTAAAATATGCCACTTTTTTTATTAAAATAAAATAATTCACTTCTGCCTTTTGTTGTGTCTGTATGCGGTTACTTGAAATAAATAATTTTTTTTTTTTGTTCTCTCAGATTCACGTTGTTCCTCGTCTCAACAGCACCTTCCACTTGCCTTCTGACCCCACTGTTCCCATGGTGATGGTAGGACCAGGGACAGGAGTTGCACCCTTTATAGGCTTCCTTCAGCAAAGGTACAGCATCCTCAGGTCTTTGTTCACATTACTCAGACACTCGGACAATGAACATTTTCAAGGAAAGTTTAATTGAATTGTTTTATATGGAGTTACGGTGTTCAGATTATATTACCTCATAAAGGAGAACTATTAGGACCATGGCTGCTATAAACCCTTTACAAATGAGCAAATTTGTACCAGATAAGCCACTCAACATATTAATTTGAAATAACTGACAGTTGTGCATCTGTTTTGAATTTTCTGACTATATCTGGTTGCTAAAAAGGACTTCTTTTCCCTATCTTATATTAGTAATTCTTTGGCCTGTGCTCTCAAATTGATTTTCCCGCATGCAAGATATACTGTGTGTGCGTGTTGCCCTCCGAAGGCACCTATCCAGGATGTATTCCTACCTCATGTCCAGGGATCCCCGGGATAGGCCCAGGATCCACCTCGAGCGTGAACAGCGTAGAGCACTTACTGATGATAAATGAATAAATGAATATTCATGAGCCTCTGTGTCACTCCTGTGACAGCATGAAGGAAAACATCATTTGTAAATGTTCACTAGTGGAAGTAGATTGGCAAATATTAATCAGAGCATCAGCAGAGCGAGTTTGCACTTCGGTAAATGCCTTGTTGGAACATTTCATCATGTTAGTCAAATACGTCTGTCTCTACAGTGACGGAAAGAAAAAAAACACATTAGAGGAGAGGACAAGGGTGGATGTGAGCTGGTATTAAATGTACAAACTCAAAGGAATCAGGTTATAACAGTTGAGGATATTATAATCAAGCATTAATACTCAGCTGGAGTGACGTTATAGACAGACAGACAGACAAACAGACAGACAGACTTTATTTATCACATTGGGAAATTTACAAATTACAGCAGTGTCCACAAACTTAGGAAATAAGGCATGCAATAAATAATAACAAATAAAACATTTAGCAGGTGTATAGGAATGCCTTCAAAGAGAATTAACTTAAAGCTGAAACTTATAACAGATTATGGAAGAAAATAAACTTTTGAAGATGCCTGTCCTTTTAAAATTCAACTAATCTCTACAGTATCCTATGAATTAAACATAAGGGGTAATGATGATTTTCAGTCATGTCCTCAAATTTCTTATTGCAGATCCTATACAATTGTGAACATTTGATGGTATATCAAACTCATTAAAATACAATGGATAATATAACTAAAAAATTTTTACTAACATTGGCCTGCTAGCAGAATTGCTTATAATAATAATAATATATTAAAGGATTGAAAGGGGAAGTTTAATCCAACTATCATATTCATAATGCACTGGTTGTCTCAATTGGTAGCTAATGTGAAAAAAACAAGAAAAATCTGGTGCATGCTTCAGCAAGCGAGCCAGGTAAAAGCCACCTTAGAGACTTGAGTATGAAAAGAAAATGTGCTTATGACAGCTGCATATCCGCTGCAAGGACGATTTATGTGCTATGCTTCAGAAGTGCCTATGATTTTTTTATAAACTGAGCTGCCCATGTCACCTGGCTGAAACAAATGTAACGCAGCGCTGATCAACAGAGCAAATCTTTAACCACACCCGGTGTGCTACCTATCAGAAAACTGTCACTGATTTTACGAGTTATAAATAAGCACTTTGTGTGTGTGTGTGTGTGTGTGTGTGTGTGTGTGTGTGTGTGTGTGT
>JAAIIK010000029.1:1986245-2001532 GCA_014706435.1 Silurus glanis | reverse complement strand
ATATATATATATATATATATATATATATATATATATATATATATATATATATATGTATATGTATGTGTATGTGTATGTGTGTGTATATATATGTGTGTATATATATGTGTTTGTATATGATACAGCTTATATAAATCCCCCCAAATTTCTAATTAATTCATGTAAATTCATACAAATTCCTGGTAAGTTTCCAACTTCGAATATTTCCCAAATTCCCCAGATGAAGTTTATATTGGAAGTTTTTGGAAATGTGCTGCCTCTTTGTAACCCTCTTTTTTTTGTTGACATTTCTATTTCCCTTTACCTGGGAAATAGTATTCTAAGCATAATATAAAGCTAATATTGTGGACTTTTTACAAAATACACCTCAAGAAATTAAGTACGGAAATAGCAAACACTTTTACACTTGGCAAACAACCTGTTTGTCGCAGAAAAAAGCAGACACACTGAGTAGAAACCCAGTTTTGTCGCAGACACAAATTGATGTAGACCCTTTAAAGTTTAATTAGCATGGCTCAATAACATTGTCTACACATGTTGATCTGTTATTTTTGTCTAGTGCCTTCGATTTCTGACATTACTACTACAAACATCCAGGAACTAGACTAGTCTAATACACATCTGATCTTGTGCATAGTAGACAATTTGGCACACATACTCAACAGAAAAATCATTATCACCAGCCTCCGTCCGAAAAAATCAGTGCCTGGTGGTGTGTCGAGTTGTGTTTAGATGGCCTGACCCAATGCTGGTCCTCTTATCTCCTCAAAGCCATCAGACAGGAGCAGGTGTGCGAACAGATAGCGCCTGCTGCTTTTGTGCCACCTCAGTGAAAGGCATTCTGGGACGGGTGCCAGACCTTCTGGAGGAATCATTTTTAAAGATGCCTCCTAGTCTTCCTTCGTTCCCAGTTCTGTTCAGCGGTTAAATGCCCTTAAACTGTAGAGCAATAGGAGTGAAATGAAACGGCGTGTGCCAGGTGGCGAACGCATTGAAGACAAGTGAAATGCAGTATGGGATGCTTATTATATTACAATTTAATTCAGCGTCACAGTATTTAACATGCTCAGTAACACTTCAGAATGTTTCACCAGGGGAAATGTTTTTGGATGTCTATTGTGCCCCTGAGATGAGCTCAGACCTATTTCTTCCCAATTTGGTATTTTTGTCTTTGGCAAAGTGCCACTTTCAGTAAATGTGTTATATAAATTTCTGCTCATGCTTAACTATTAAATGTGCAATATTCTATCATAAATTGTGCTTGAATCACATTAATTTAAGTGTCTGTGTGCACTGCAGATGGTGGTTAAAAAGTTGGTGAAAAACCCACAAGGTGTTTGCCTTTGAACCAGAGTTGTGCTTACTCATGTTTTTTTTTTTTTTTTTTTTTTTTTTTTTTTTTTTTTTTTTTTTTTTTCTTTTTTCTCGAGCAAGTATTATTATTATTATTGCTGAAGTGATGCTACTTTAACAGGCAAAAAGAGCGAGAGAGAAATCAGGACAGCTCCTTCGGTGAGACTTGGCTCTTCTTCGGCTGCAGACATAAAGACAGAGACTTCATCTTCAGGTGCGAGCTTTTTATACACACTCACACACATCCGTGTAAAAACAGACACCATAAGGACAGATACAGAGACTTTATATTCATTATACACACACACACACACACACACACACACACACACACTAAAGGCAGAGACGACTTCTTGTGTTAGTGTGTTCACTCAAAGTTTCTGCCTGTGAGTGTGGGTGTAGTTGAGGTTACAAGTTTGCATCTCCCATGATATTTGAACTTAAAAATTGAAAAGTGTTTCAGTTGTACAATTTATCTCCCAAACCCAGAATTCCACATCTTTAAAAAGCACAACAATCTTGAACGTACAGCAGAGTTAGGGTTTAATTTGAAAAAAGGCAACATGACTTAACAGATGTGCCAGGAAATATGGAGTGGTGCCAGTTATTGCAAATGAGTCGATCATTTTGTTCTCATTCATTTACCTCACCTTATTGCTGCTGTAACAGCTAGTAACATGAATGGATATTTTACTGCCACTGACCTGTCTTATATAGCAGCGGCCCCCAACCTTTTTTGTGCCACGGACCAATTTAATGTCAGACAATATTTTCACGGACCGGCCTTTAAGGTGTGGCGGATAAATACAAAAAAGATAAAATGAAACGACCGGCATAAAAACTGGTATTTTCTAAATATAATAATAAATGTGAATCCACTGTGTTGTTTTTTGTTCATTTTGCTAGCTTGGGGGTTAGCGGTAATGTATTATGTTAGCGGCCAGAGCAGCCCCTTTAAGAAGGTAGCGGATGGAGGTAAGACATGTGACCGAGGCATCATGACATGCATCAAGAGTAAGTCAAAGACAGATGTGGCCTTTGTGGTCTCGTCTGTTGGAGATTACAAACTTTAAAAAAATTTACTTCCTAGGAATTGGATGGTAAGTGAGCACTAAATGGATTCTCCCGGCCTTTGTTAGGGAAGGTTTATTCATCTGTTCATCAGTAAGATAAGAACAGGCCCTGGTGAGCTACGACATTTTATTTTTTTTTTATTTGAGGGATTTTTGTAGTTTAGGTCTGAGCTGGTAACATAACACATTGTAGAACAACACGCCTTTTCTTTGAAGGCCAAAAATCTAACTCGATTGATGGCCATGGGCAAAAATAAATGTTCTAATATACCAACCATTATATTGAAATTAAAGTTGCCATGTTTTCTCTGCTTCCTCCATTTATGATGCTTATTATTTAAAGATAAACAAAATAAATAAATAGAAACCAATACTTTATAATACACTTAGCTAATGGGGTTTTATATTCAAAGCTGTAGCTCTGTGAAACTTATGGTACAATGAGAAACCATCCAGTTTATTGAACAATCGAGTTCTAATACAGCTATTCATTCACTTCTAATAAGAGACACGAAGCTGGTTCTTATTATTCAAAAGTTTTCCCAATGGCAATTTTCCTTCTCTTCTTAAAATATAGCATGATTGGCCAAATCAAAAGGTCACCACGGGCCAACCTTAGCCGGCATTCCCTAGTTTGGGCATCTCTGCTCTAGAGCTTGATAAAGTGAGTAAACTCACCAAGACCTTCACATTTGCATTGAAAACGTTTGCATTTATCACATTACTGCTGATTACTACATGTTACTACAAATTCTGTCTGGCTTCCTAATGACCATAAGGGAAATCTTAATTGTAATGAAACTATTGTTTTATTCAAGAAGGGACATGGCATTGCATTACTAATGGCACAAATATCCAAGAAAGAGAAACTTACAGTTTTCTCTATCAGTTGGCGTACAGCAATGTTGAGCAGCAGGTAGCCTTTTCTCTTCACAGCTAAGCCGAGCTCCCTAGTGTTTCTTGGTTCCTCCCACCCCCCGTAAACATGCCAGTATGTGACTCGAAATTGCTCCAATTTGTGCATGAGTGTGTGAATTTGGTGCAATCGACTCCATCCAATCCAGGTTGTATTCCTCTCAAAAACCCACTGTTTCCTGGATGGGCTTTGGATTTATCATGAACGTGACCATGATAAAGCAGTTACCGAAGATGAATGAACACTTGCTGGGCTCACTTTCTCTCAAGAAAACCTAAACTACAATACCATGAATTTCAAGCAGCTAAGTGTATTATGCAGTATAAACGAAAACACAAAAACACCTATTGGGTGACTGTGCAATTTATTTCAAATTACTTTGCAATTGAAAAATTTCTTTTTCATTACCCCTGAAGTTATTTCAAAAACTTTACTTAAAAAAAACACATAAATTAAATGCCACCAGCATTATGTTCCACTAGGAGATAGTCTAGCCCTATGCGCTATTGCTTTCTCCAAAATAAGTAGTTATATGCCTATTGAAGAGGGCTCAGGAGTGCACACGCTGCCCACAAATGCTGCCTACTTTGAAGTAATAGTGTCCTTGCTTCAAAGTGTCTGCGCTAACAATATAGTATCCATCAAATGCATTATTGTGTTCAAGAACCAGTTAAAGGCACATGTGTGTGTGTCATAGTTCAGTGTCATGGCTTTCCCTCCCTCTGCTCAGCATGACGAAGAGAGAGAGATTTAGAGTGCATAATAAAGTCCGGTCTACATTTTTTTAAGAAAAAAAAATTATAATTGAGGCAATCAACATAATGAGTATTATGTTGATTGCCTCAATTATAATTTTTTTTTCTTTCAATTTTGATTACTCGAAGCTTGGGCTACTGTTTGTGCAGAATTGCCCATGTTTTTTCAGTGACTGCATGGGTTTCTTCAAAGCTCTGCGATTTCCACTATGCCTGTAGGTAGATTGGTAGCAATAGTTTTTCGGTGTGATCATGTACACATGGTACCCTGTGATGGACTGGTGGGTGTATTCCTGTGTCGTGAGTAGGATTGCTGAGGCTCAGCAGTCCCCCAACCTTTTTTGCACCACGGACCGGTTTAATGTCAGACCGGACCTTAAGATGTGGAGAAAAAAAATACAACAAATTAACATGATATGATATGATATTAACATGCTATTAATTAATATGACCGGCATAAAAACTAGTATTTTCTAAATCTAATAATAAACGTGAATCTACTGTGTTGTTTTTGGTTCATTTTGCTAGCTTGGGGGTTAGCGGTAATGTATTATGTTAGCGGCCGGAGCAGCCCCTTTAAGAAGGTAGCGGATGTAGGTAAGACATGTGACCAATGCAAGCATTATGACATGCATCAAGAGTGAGTCATAGACAGATGTGGCGGAGAGAATCCGGTAATTTTTCCAAAATAAAACATCGTTCAGAATCAGATAATAAATAAAACAGAAATAATGTAAGTCATGTATTCTTTCTGTGCAGCTCGGTACCAATTGACCCACGGACTGGTGCCGGTCTGTAGCCCGGGGGTTGGGGACCACTGCTCTAGATCCTTCATCACCCTGACCTGGGTGTAAATTCACCATTATAACAGGTTTAGTCTTAGAAAGCTAACTCTCATTTAGAGGCATTCGTCACATATTCAACATGCATTTTGTTTATGAGTAGGCACCAAGGTAGTATCTTGGGAGGACAGAGCTCATAATGCATAATAATAAATGGCATGGCACAGTGCTCAAACTGCATCGAACCTCTAACTGGTGTACGTGAGGTAAAATGTGTTTTACTCAGCTTGCTGGTTATTAAAAAAAAGAAAAGTCTCTTATAATGGATGCTTTATCAATGACTGTGATTTTGAAAATGAAATATCTATACATGCCTACTCTAATCTTCGATTAAAAGCAGACCCACATTCTTTTTCTACAGCTCTGAAGAAAAAATGTGTGGGGGGGTAAAAAGCAACCTGCAATCTTTCTAATGGCTACTGTGTAAAAGGGGTCAGCTTGACCTTGTGTGCATTCCCTTGGGTTTCATAGACTTACAATACATAAAGAGAGAAGAGATTTTCAGGGTTGTTGATTGCTCAAGAGGATTTTTTTTTCCTCTGTAAATATTCAACATTTTAGATCAGCTGAGGATCTGGACCTTATTCTAACCATACTAATGTGTTAATATATGTTAATCCCAAAACAAAACCATACTCAGGAAACCCAAGACAGTCCTTTGTTGTGGCTTTATTTTTCAAATGGGAAAAAAAATGATTGAATTCCAATGTTATAATTTCCTTCTATTTATAAGATACGACAGCTATGCCAACATGAATGGCAAGTGAAGTAGCACGTATGGTGTTGAATAATCTTGTATAAATTAGACATGCTGATATTTAACTCATACAGTCCTGCATGCACAATAGTTTAAGTTCATGTAGGTTTATTGTCATTTTAACCATATACAGTGCAGTACACAGTGAAACGAAACAACGTTTCCCAAGGCCCAAGGTGCTACAGCAAACAACATCAATTTACAAAAGAAATACAAAGAACTACACATAACTCTAAACTAACATCATAAAGTAGCACTATTTTGGATTGTGTATGTTGTGGAAATTCTGCAAAATTTCCCTAGTTAAGAAAAGAAATGCCTATTTGCAGCAACAAACATTATACTAAGTCAAACAAACTGAATAAATCTTTAAGTATTTATTACAAAAAGAGCTTTACAGAGTAATTTGCAGTGGCAGACGGCCACTCTCTTTTGTTTCTAGACAATATGCTGACATTCAGGTTAAATTTTTCACAAAATGTAAATCTAAATATTTTGATGGTTAGTTTAGCAATTGTTAGTTCTTTGATTGGGTAGTTAATCTGATGATTTGTTGGATAGTGTGATAGTTACTTGTGTTGAATTGTATTTTAATAAATATAAAATGTGCAGAAAATGTCAAATTTAGGCATAGAAACATAAACTAGACTTTTATGGCTGGAAGACAGCCATGGAATAGACGACATCACATAACTATTTAACGGCAGACAAAAGACAAACTCTAGATAAAAAGTGAGGAGCAAAAAATGAGTTCTATACTCTTACTACTTGTATACTTGTATCATTAACCAAAATGTGAAAAACCAGTATGAACAGTCATGTAATGTGATCTGGTCAAGTGCAGTGGCTGATGGGAAATGATAGTTGGTTGGTTAAATTTGTTAAGTAGATGGTTGATTGGATTACTTTATTTAAGTTCAGTGCAATATGTAAAGTTTTAGACAATATATTTTTGTGACATTCTACTCTGAAACTAAACTTAAATGTTAAAAAAATAATAATGTTTACTGCCAAAAGTGGAATATTCAAAAAATCTGATTACAAAATAAATCAATTAGGCTTCATATCTGTTTCACTATGGTGCATCTAGTTTGATCAAAGTTTGCGGAAATTACACACAACTAGCAATGATTTTGACATCTTTCATCAGTTACTGCAGCATTTGTTAAATTGGCTCCTTTCCCAACGTGAACTTTTGCAGGAGGAAAGCCTCGGCAAGATTAGTAAATACAGTCAACCCCCATAATTCGCAGCTCGGAACTCATGGCTAAGAAAATTCGCGGGTTCTCATTTGGAACCTAACTTAGAACAAGTTGCGAATAATCTTAAAATTCCCGGGAATCCTCAGCGGGATCGAATGTTGATGATCATTAGGAATATAATTTTAAAATGTTTTCACTAACAAATTTCATAACAATTTTTAAAACAAATTATTGTATTAAAGTGACATAATGTCTAGGTGAATTCACTAAGGTACCATGGGGGCTGCGTCTAAAATTCGCGGATTTTTCGGAACTTGCGGCGATTACGTTCTAAGCCCCTCCGCGAGTTCCGAGGGACCACTGTAAAAGAAAAAAGATTTTGGCTTGTTGTCGTAAAAAGTATTGACATATTCTAAAATATTAGGTGTCAAAGTGTAGTAGAGGCAGAAAGACCCGATTTTGCCAGAAAGTTTTGAGTATTGGCACGCTGTTGACCAGTGGGATTTTTCTCACATTTTATTAAGACAGGTAGTAGGATTACGGCTTACAGTGATACTAATTATAATTATCAATCATGTTACTGCACATTATATGCAACTTGGAATGATGTATGCAGGCAATAAAACTGCAGAGGGAAAGTGTGTGCGTTTTGAACACAGTGCTTTTTGGAAAACTTTTTTTCACTGTGCATTAGTATTTTCAGCAAAACTTAAAGATAGATCACTGAGTTAAGGTGAGCAGCAGCCAGCTGACAAAAAAGCAGAGCAACTGACTGTAAAAAGATAAAACCCGGAGCCTGACCTTCTTTTTTTTTCTCTATTCATTGAAAGTGTTTGTGTGTGTGTGTGCTTGCAGGTGGGTCTGAAGTAATGCATCATCTGAAGGATACTCAACACAAACACTTGGAGTGAATCGAATTGAAAATTGAAGTTTGAAAGCAAATCACACCAGACCCTGAACATTTTTGCAATCTTTCAAAGCATATAAGAAGTTTTAGTGTACTTCACTAAACGCAACACTGTATCCACTGTATGTGGATTTTTTGGGGAACTAAAAAAATGCAGAACATTTTGGCCAATTGTTTTAAAAATGTACTTTTCTCAATATTCATTTCTTATAAATTGAAGTGTTATTGCACTTGCAGTCCTGGTGTGTTGACTACTGAACATCCTGTCGATATTCGACATCGAACAGATCTCTTTCTATTTCATAATTTAGAAATGCATTCCTAAACATAAACTAGACTTTTGAGGCTGGAAAACAGCCATGGAATAGACCACATCACATAAATACTTAACAAAAGACAAAAGACAAACGCTAAATAAAAAGTGAGGAGCAAGAAATGACTTCTATACTTTTACTACTTGTATACTTGTATCATTAACCAAAATGTTAAAAACCAGTATGAGCAGTCATGTAATGTGCTCTGGTCAAGTGCAGTGGCTGATGGGGAAAGATAGTCAAGTTGTTGGTCAGTTAAATACATTAAGTAGATGGTTGATTGGATTAGTTTATTTAAGTTCAATGCAATATGTAATGTATTAGACAATGAAAAGCACACCAGAGACAGACATGAACCATATTTTTGTGACATTCTATTCGATACAGCTCTAAAACCGACCTCAGTTATGTTTTTTTTATTTTTTAAATAACATTCAGATGCATGATTAATCATGATCTCTTTTTATACAAATACATCTTTCTACACTTTCTCCGTAGAGAGGAGCTGGAGAGGTTTGTAAAGAACGGGACACTGAGCCATTTGAAGGTGTGTTTCTCCAGAGCTGAGCAAGACAATGATGGTTCCGAGCCAAATCCTAAATACGTCCAGCATAACCTACTTCTACATGCCGAGCAAGTTGCCCGCATTCTGCTCAAAGAAAACGGCTGTCTCTATGTCTGCGGGTCAGTCTGTCAAAATCTCATTGATTTCAATATTACTAGGTATTTATGTTTGCTAGAATAGAAATGTGCTATATAAGGGATCAAACACTTGGGGGATTGCCATTATAATCAACATGGAGTGGTGTGAATCAGCCTGAGAAGGCTAAGTTACAGTTGAATATTTTCAAAAAAACAGTATGTCCCAAAGTCTTTCATTCTTTTTATTGCAAATTTACAATTTCTTAACAAATATTGTTCTTGTATATTATAGTTCAATAGCTGGAAAAGTCAGATATCCAAATACTTTTGTCCATATTATGTAGACATTGAACAATGTCAGTAAAACATACAGTAAAATCTAAAAATAAAATAGATCAGAAAGTTATTGGTTTTGTTTTGTTTGTGTTGATTTTCTTTTTTTATTTCTTTTTTACAGAGATGCTAAGAACATGGCAAAAGACGTGAACGATACTCTGATAGAGATCATAGAGGAGAACCTTCAGGTGGATAAACTAGATTCTATGAAGACCATTGCAAAACTGCGAGAGGAGAAACGTTACCGGCAGGATATCTGGTGCTGAAGATAGAGAATTCGCACGCTTCTGGGTTTGAAGAATCGTTTTATCATTTTCAAAGGTTTTTATCAAACTTATTTCATCAACCACAACCGACCAAATTGACATGAGTGCTGAATGTTTTAATCGCAGAAACTACTGAACACATTAGCATGATTTAGGATGCTGTCATGCTGATAATGTGTTTTTAAAAGACAGTAAAGATGCGTCTGATGCTGTCTTCATCTTAGGTGCGCAGAATTCTGTAAAAAAAAGAAACGTATATTTAGGCTTCTATCTGAATTGACACTAATGATTTAAAGCCTCCATTATAATATTGTATGATTTCAGTATTATAACAGCAGACAGCTCAGTATATGCCTTGCATATATTTTAATTACCGACAGTGACATCTTCTGATTTGGAATTAATAGGTCATAAAATACAGCATATGTAGACCTAATAAATCAGATATTGGCCCATTTATTCCAGATGTGTAGAAAAACTGTGTGAATATCAGTGGCTCCCATTTATTATTATGATATTATCAATCAAAAATTTTTTTAGAGAAATATTTCTAATTCAACTGTGGTTTCTTTTACCACAGTCTATTTTAAAATGCCTCACAATGCTGGAATGATCTTTTTATTCATTACAAGGTTCACTTTATAATTTCTGTTAAATTAAATAAATACTGTACAAGATTGAAGTGTAACTTTTTTTTTGAGAATAAAAAAATGAAAAACATCAGACTTATCATTTTGTGTTTCATATTTTCATTTAACATTTTTATCATTAATTAATAAATAATTTTTTTACACACACACACACACACACACAAAGAAAATTTTCCATAAAACAGGCAGACTACACTATGTATGTAAGGGTCAACTGGCCTGGAAGCTCCGCCCCTTTTCCTATTTCACATGAATAATGCTTTAGTCTGAATTCTTTCCTGGAATTTCCTGCAGTGTGTTTGCTTTCTGTTAATAGACAAAACAGACCTTTTTATGTTTTTTATCATTATGAAAAAAAAAAGCTATAATTGAATGTGTGACTTGTTGATTTTTGGACGTGTTAATTTTGCACCAAAAATTTTAATGATTGTTTTACAGTTTTTCTTTTCTGTTTCAGAAAAATATATATAGATACATTTCCCGATTTTTTACTTTTCTAACAGTTCACTGCAACAAAAATAAACAAGCAAATGGCAGCACAGGAGAGTATTCGTATTTACTCATTTTATAACCAGATTGTTACGACCATTTTTGTCTGTATACTTGAAGCCTAAATTTTAACAACTGAGATTTGAACCGAAAACATTTTCACTCTGCAGCTACCTTCAATGGATCATTAGAAAGTAATTAAAACGTTCTTTGTGTCCTTTTTGTCTAGATGCTTTCAGTGCAGATGCGGTGACGCTTTCAGAGCGGACACTTTGTACAGCAGCAGCATGTCAGCAGTGAAAAATAGTGTCTGTGTGGAAACATTTCAAGGTTTCTCTGAAAAATTTCAGACCAGTCATTTGTTTAAAAAGAAAAAAGACTATTGAAATATGTGTGCACCTTTTTAACTTTCTCTAGTTGAAATGTTCATTTTTGTTCTGGCCTTTCCTCAAACATGATATTGGGCTCCTCTTGACAGAACTGTTATTGCATGTGGCATAGTCGGAAGTTAGTGTGCTATAAACCCCTGATCCAGCATGGACACTTCAGAATAATGACTCTGTTCCACAGCTCAGCATGTCACAAGGCTAATGAGAGTTATTAATCACGGCTGAACCAGCAGCTCAACCCAAGGTTACAGAGTTGATGAACCCATGTCCATCATGTCCAGTGAAGTATAATAACGTTATGAAGATGAATAAAGTTCTGCTGAATCTGGAGTTTGTGCTGCTGCAACACACTGACTGGACTACATTTTTGTTCATATAAAGAGAAAGCTGCAGTTTTAGATTTTCTTTTGATTTTCTATAATTTGTTTCACAAAGGACAATGTGTTCTGGCAACATGGTTTAGAGCATGAACTGACAATATTCTACATATTATTGAGAAAAATTATCGAGACACTGAATTCTCCAATCCATATGTGGTTCTTCTCCAAACTGGTACCACAAAGTCAGAGGCAATTATATAGGATCTTTGGATGTGGTAGCATTAAATATTCCCTTCACTTGAATTACAGCAGGAGACCTCGGGCATGACAATGCCCCTGTAGACGTGAGCTCCATAAAGTTATGGTTTACATGGGTTGGGGTAAAAGATCTTGAGTGGTGGCTGCACCGTTTGCATATTTAAATTCAATTCATTTTTATTTGTATAACTCTTAACAATGGACATTGTCTCAAAAAGCTTTATACAGATAATGTGGTAAGAAAGAATCAATAAGATTGTTCTTTATAAGTTTAAGTTTGTCCCTAATGAGCAAGCCAGTGGGGACTGTGGCATGGCATAAGAAAGAAACCTTGAGAGGAACCAGACTCAATAGGGAACCCATCCTCATCTGAGTGGCACTGAATATCCATTTATTACAGCTAAATGATGTTGAGGTGTGCAGTGCTGGTGTTTAAATGCAAACTGTAGTCGTGTGTCAGTGTAGCAGACTGTTGACATTAACTACAGTCCAAATCCATCCACAAAGCTCCAGTCTTACTCTGTAATTTCATGGATACCCAGGCTGTTGATGAGAAACCATCCCCAGCTGCACATAGTGGCCTCCAATCGAAGAGAACACCATACAGAGGCAGGCCGGGACAAAGTGGGCAGATCCGAGGAGAGGAGAAGGCCAGGAACAGTGGTCACTGGTACCTCAGGAGCATGCTTAATGAGAGAGAGAGAAGTGGGGTGATGGAGATGATTTTTTTATGGATTATTAAGTATCCTTTATTGTTGTATAAAAGTTGGGGACTCCGGCAAGACTCGCTATGGCAGCATAACTAAAACGGAGACCCAGAAGGTAACACATAGAGCGGGATCTCTGGGATAAAACACGACCCAGAACACCACCGTCAACAAAGCTGAGTAAACGTGTGAGAGTATATCTCAGTTCATATATCCCAGCCTGCACCTTCTGATCTAAGTAGGTATGGGGGATCATAATGGTACAGAAGTTCATTTAGATACTGCAGTGCAAGACCTTTAAGTGCTTTATATGTCAGTAGTAGTACTTTATAATCGATTCGAGATTAAATTGGGAGCAGTGTAAACAGATTAACACGGGTGATGTGGTCATATTTTGTAGATCTAGTGAAGACTCTTGCTTGCTGCATTCTGAACTAACCGAAGCTTATTTATGCATTTACTCGAACACTCAGACAGTAAAGCATTGCAGTAGTCTAATCTTGATGTAACAAAAGCATGAACTAGTTTCCCTGCATCTTGTAACGACATCATATTTCTAATTTTAGCAATATTTCTAAGGTGAAAGAAGGCGATCCTGGTAATATTATTCACATAAGCCGAAAAAGAAAAATTCTAGGGTCAATAATCACACCAAGGTCTTTGACTGCTGTACACACTGAGACAGACAGCCCATCCAGAGATGCTATGTAATCGGAAAGTTTACTTCTAGCTGCATGTGGTCCTAGTAAAAGTACTTCAGTCTTATCCGAGTTGAGCAGAAGGAAGTTATCAAGCATCCACTGTCTAATGTCCTTTACACACTCCTCAACATTGTTAAGCTGATCTCTCTCATCTGGCTTTGCTGAAATATACAACTATCAATAGTATATATATATATATATATATATATATATATCAATACAGTATCAATAGCATAGCAATGAAACCTAATACCACGTTTATGTATAAGTTCACACAGAGGCAGCATATATGAAGAGAAAAGCAGTGGGCCTAAGACAGATCTTTGCAAAATACCAAACTTTATCTCAGAGAGTGTGGAGAACTCACCATTTACATCAACATGTTTAATTTTTGAAAGATATGTTCTACTTAACTGTTCTACTTATTTCAGCATACTTAAACTTTCAGCATACTTCATTCCTGCTAGATAGATAGATAGATAGATAGATAGATAGATAGATAGATGGATGGATGGATGGATGGATGGATGGATGGATGGATGGATGCCCTTATCCAAATCATCTTACATAAGTGCTTAGAAGTCTCTATCAACAAATTTATTCTGATACTGTTTTACCAGGTCACTAACAGTAACATCAGAAAACATCTAGAAAACTTGTTTAAGGTCATATACTGTATGTTTATATGTGATTTTAGATGACAGTAATGAAAAATTGAAGACAAATCAAATATTATGAACATGAGTAATGCAAAATAATATTGCATTCCTGTGTATCGTGGTTCATTTAAACCTAATCTGTACTGTTTTCTATTTTCTCTTTTCGGGGGTTATTGGATTATTTTCATATAAAAATCTAGCAATATAAAATTGGTCATTATATTTTCAGATATATCAAAAAACACACCAAGAAATTTGATTAACTTCTCTGATCCTCTCTCTTTGAGCTGATGACAACAAAATCATTGGCTTCATTTTCAAGGCCAATTTTGTTGTGTTGTGAAACTGAGAGGCATGTTTATGTGCCCTGTTTGTGTTGCTGCCAAAAACAGCGGTGATTTCGGTTCAGGCTGACGTCGCTCACAGCTGTGTAGGCACCAGAATGAGATTGCTAATGGATGCCCTGCTTAAGGATAAATTAAGTTCCAAATTACAGTGTCTTAATTAAAAAAGGTTCAAGGTGATCTCAGAGCCATAGTGCAAGGACTCAAAAGGGTAATCGGAATAAATCAGAGGCTACAGGCTTGCAGCAGGGCGCTTGCTAAAATGATAGATTTTCCCACACAAGATGGCTTAAATGAAGCAGAAAGATGTATTCAGAAAGTAATGAGTGCCATTAGATAAGACTCCTGGATAGTCTGCTCCTTTGACATGACCTCACTTTTTAAAAAACTGGACTCTCCTGACCAATAAGAGAAGCTTCTCTGTGTGAAAAATGATATGCCATCCCACGACGATCACGGTGGGGGTGCAACGGTGATGAAGTCATCAAGACTGCCGAATGCTGAATACGGTCATTTAAAAAGGTCTTTTCATAACGACAACGGGATAGATGAATTCTTTTACAGGATTGATTACAGGCCTGATTTTCATTAATATCCTGTAGCGGAATAGTCAATCTCTAAATATAGGCTGTAAATGCTTCATCAACAGTGTGTGAACGCAGAATGCCTAGGGCAGTTGTGTTAAATAAAAGCCTTTTCGGAATTCAAATGAGCAACCACTGAGCATGAAACATTGGGCATACTGTAGATACACTGAATGAATAGAAAGTTGATGTTATATCATGTATAACATTATGCCATATGTTTAACCTGCAAATTAGCAATTAACCATTAACATTTGCATTCATGTCATTTGGTAGAAACCCATATCCAGAACAGTTCACAGAAGTGCCTTGTGGTCTGGATCCAAAACACATTTTCATGCTAGTTCACCAGCTTAGTACCATTAATTTAAAAAGAAAATAAGCGCCTATTGGGGAGCAAACAGCCAGTGACTCAACTGTTGACACAGTAAAGGGAAATTCATTCTACTATCAAGGTGCCATGACAACGAAGAGCCTTGATGCATATTCTCTTTGTACACTGAGATATGGGGCCACATTTCTTAAATGCCATAATATTATAACCTTCCACTTCTGCACATTTCCTCTTCAATGCCATAGCCTTAGAACATCTATCTGTACTTCTTAATGATGTCCACACATCTCTGCACTGCTATAGCCTTTATATTTATTCACATGCTGTACATATGCTATATATTTATCTTCACTATTTGCACGATTGTTACTTTTTGCAATTCTGGGAGATGCCAAACTGCATTTCGTTGCTGTGTACCTGTACAATGCAATGACAATAAAGTTCTATCTATCTATCTATCTATCTATCTATCTATCTATCTATCTATCT
>JAAIIK010000029.1:1939295-1959900 GCA_014706435.1 Silurus glanis | reverse complement strand
ACACACACACACACACACTGGCGATCAAAATTAGAGAACAATTTATAAACAATTGAACAATTCTGAAATAATGTCATCTTCACAGCTCAACAGTTGAAGGAGTTTTTGTCCTGTCTATACCATGCTACCAGAACACCTTTTCCACAAATTAACTAAGGCATTTAAAAAAAAAAACATTATTTTCCAGAAAACACACTGATCAAAATTAGAGAACACTTTCAGATACCTCCCAGTTATTGGTGTTAATCTGGTACCTGGTGCTAATTTCCTTGATTATCTGTCAACCCCTATTTAACTGGCAGCCTAACTTCCAGTTTCACTGATTCTGCAAGATGGTGGGCCGTTCTAAAGTGACTGAAAGCCTCCGGCAGCAGGTTGTCCAGATGAAGGCCAAAGGGATGACCCTATCAGCCATAGCAAGACAAGTTGGTCATTCCAAATCTGTGATTTCAAGAATATTGAATCTTTACAACATCACAAACTCATTCAAGTCCGCCAAGAAGGCTGGTCGTCCACGGAAGACAAATACAAGAGAGGACAGGATACTGCGGAGGATCTCAATGGGCAATCGTTTCCACACTGCAGCTGGAATAGCGCTGAACAGGTTAAGCATCTGTCTCGACGTTTAAGAGCATTTGGACTGAAAGCCCACTCTGCAGTGACCAAACCTCTCATTAGCAGAAAGAATCAAAAGGCTAGACTAAGCTTTGCTGAGGAGCATGTTGTGTGGACAGAGGAGAACTGGTCCAAAGTTCACTTCAGTGATAAAAGCAAGTTTAATTTATTTGGGTCCGATGGGAAACATTATGTCTGGCAACAAACTGGAGAAAGACTGAACCCAAAGTGTGTAAAGAAGTCAGTGAAAAGTGGAGGAGGAAGTGTCATGGTTTGGGGCATGTTTTCTGCAGCAGGAGTTGGGCCTCTTATACAGCTGCATGGCAGAGGGAATGCAAATCTTTATCAGAACCTTCTTCAACAACATATGGTTCCTTTCCTGCGTTCATCACCCAATCAGCCCGCAGTGTTCATGCAGGACAACGCTCCATGTCACACAGCAAAACGGGTAAAGCAGTTCCTTGAAACTGAAAACATTGAAATAATGACATGGCCTGCCCAGAGTCCTGATCTCAACCCAATAGAGAACCTCTGGAAAATCCTTGGTGACAAAGTTATGGCCAAGAAACCCACTACAGTCACTGAACTGTGGAGGAGACTGGAAGAAGAGTGGACCAAAATCACACCAGAGCAGTGTGAGAGACTAGTGCTGTCCTGTGGCCGCAGATGTGCTGAAGTCATTCAGAGCAGAGGCCTGTACACTTCCTACTAATTGCTGACTGTTGTAACCTTCAGAAAATTTTGTTGTAATCTTTTTCCATGCTACAGTCATTGTTGTTCTCTAATTTTGATCAGTGTGTTTTCTGCAAAATAATGTTTTTTTTTTTTTAATGCCTTAGTTATTTAGTGGAAAAGGTGTTCTGGTAGCATGGTATAGACAGGACAAAAACTCCTTCAACTGTTGAGCAGTGAAGATGACATTATTTCAGAATTGTTCAATTGTTTATAAATTGTTCTCTAATTTTGATCGCCAGTGTGTGTGTGTGTGTGTGTATATATATATATATATATATATATTTATTAGAGGGCATTGCAGTTAACTGTATACACTGATGCAGCACTTGTGATGGAGTTGGACTTCATCTAAAAACTCTCAAGACACCATTTTGTGTGATCTCGTGATGAAACAGTGCTTTCATTAAAGTTTCATGGTCAGCTGTGTCTTCCTTGGTTCTTATACAGTATACCTTACGCAACCTACAGGAATTCAAATAGCTTTCCCAGAGTCTTTTGCTCAACCTTTGTATTTTTCACATCTAAAACACCTACCTTTGCATTTTTCACATCTAAAATCAATCCTGGAACCCATTAAATAATTAATTATTTGAACAAACAGAATAAATGTATTGATTTTTATAGAAGCAGACTTTACAAACAGCTTTAATGATAATATGACAGCATTATTTTGAACAAAGTTTTTACTTAAGTCTTATGTTGATGCTGATTTGATCCCTCAATCAACTGCTTTCTTGTACAAACACCCTGCATATACAGTATACTCCAGAAAATGTGAATGTACTACTTTTAGACTACAGTAAATTCGCAAAAACACTTGCTTTTGACTGTACAGTACTTATGTTTCAAAAACATTGATCTATGAGGACTATATTTTAATCATTTCTTGCAATTTAGTGTTCCATTCTCCTGTGAATCATACCTTTAGTAGAAGAGAGTTTTCTATGTTACACAGAGCCTCTGCAGAAATTTCCAGAGAATCATGAAATAAAAATTATGGTCTCTAGACAGGTTGTCATTCAACAAAATTTATGTAGTCACTTCAAAGTGAAAAACACCATATTATTTCTGAAATGTAGTGGATTAAAGACTATATTATGCATTAAAATGTAGTAAAGTAAACATTTTTCAAAATGAAAATAAAACGATAAAGTACAGACACCACTGTACACCACTAGTAACTTAGTGGGTCAGCTCTTAATCCAGAGGTGTAAATTTGACAAAAAGGAACAAATTTTAAAGTTGTATTAGAACAAGACAAAAAGTCAGGCACAAAAACAAAAACAAGGTCAACCTACCAGCTATGGGGTGCATAATTATGGTGCGTAAAAAGTAAATTAAATCGTGTTTGTTTTCATCCGATTTTAATAAACTTTTAATTGAAGTGTCTCTACAGCACAGACACAGCAAGCCCACTGGTCCACAGGGGATTATATTTACATTAGTTTATTAGGAGGTGTCTCTGAGTGACTATTAATATCACTCACATGCACAAACACACACCCTATTAATTCAGTTATACTCTGAATCATGCTGTTCCTTGTTGTCCTTGTTATTACATGCATCATATTAAGGTTAAGACATACATATTCAAGCAAGTTCTTCATTTCATTTTACTTTTGTCCATAGCATGATTTACTGACAATTTTACTGCCCCAATAAAGAGCATTGCAAGAATGAAGAACGTACAGCGTAGATTTACTTTCTTATCAAGAACCATTTTCCAACTGCCCGCACCTAACCAATCGTCGAAGATCCTCAGTGCTGTAAATAAATCATGCATGTCTATTTCAGTCTGCTGGCTCATTCTTTTATTGATGGCAGTCATCGATTGGTGCTGCTGAAGTGCACATGGTTAAACTACCATCCATAAAATTAGGGTTTTATTGCTGTTAAGGGATAAAGGAATAGCATTATGAGTAAACTTATTAGAGTTATGGGCATGGAAAGTTCTTTGTTGACCACAATGAGGTGTTTGTAAGCACTGTCCCCGATGAGCGTTTATGAAATGGTCAAAAGGTTAAGCATTAGCAAGTTGTTGTGCTGTGATCTTGAATCATCGGGTTGCATGTCTTGCAGTTGTTTGGAAAAGAAGGTTATTGGATAGTCATGCTTTGTATAAGTATTAGAAAACACACATGATTAAGGTGACTTGCAAATAAAATCTGGTTTACTTGCTTTAGCAAAGAAATTAATGCGCAGTTGAATGAGCTGTGCCTTATTTTTTCAGTTTTGCCAGTTTTTATGTTGACAAAAGTCTTAAGTAAAGCAGCAAACAAATTTAGCCCTATCAATTTGTTTTTTTGGACTCCTTGGCATAATAGGGCATGACCCTATTATGCCAAGGAGTCCAAAAAAACAAATTTGACTGTGCTGTCTAGATGGAAGGCATGCCATACCCTCTCTTTCCTATCAATAACTGCAATACTGGCCATTCATGGGTGTCTCTGTGAGCCCATACATATGGAAAAAGAAACGTTCATAGGTTTCATATGTTAGAGGAGAGCTGGATGGTGGGTGGCTGGTCAAGGCTTAATTAGGAAAAAAATGACTTTCTGTAAATTTTACATTATGTTAATAATCACTGTGCAATGTTATATTTGATCCTTGATTTTTTTACATTATTGTCAACTCTTTGATTCTTTTCTGTGTGCATCATATAAAAAATATGGCCTGAACAAATATTATTATATTTATATTAATGACAAATCATTCTAATACCTTATCATTTAATTAACAACAGCTCATTCACAGAGATTGATATGTGTATTTTATACATAGTATAAGTCTTCCAATAAACATTTTTTTTTTACGTTTTGTTATTTAACATTGATGTGTATGCAGTTTATAAATAATAAACGTTGAATATAATAGTCTACGTAAGGGAATGTTTACCAGGTAAATGGAGGTAAACCGTTGGTCCTATAGATTGTGTGAAACTACAAATGCAGAAATGAATTAAAGAGCAAATAAATAAAATATTACAAATCTATTACATTGTGCTTTTTAAACAAACAAAAATACCAACTACAACATGGTGTGCTCTTATAGGAAAATTATGAACTCTTGAATACAGACATATTGCATTAAATACACATATATATATATATATATATATATATATATTGCTGCCAAAACAGTTCTGACCCTTCAACCATTAACTTCTTCAGCAAATTGACCTACAGTAGCTCGTCTGCATCAATGAGCCTCGGCCACCCATGACCCTGTCGCAGGTTCACCACTGTTCCTTCCTTGGACCACTTTTGATAGATACTGACTACTGCAGACCAGAACATTCCACAAGAGCTGCAGTTTTGGAGATGTTCTGACCCAGTCGTCTCGCCATCTCAATTTGCCACTTGTCAAACTCTCTCAAATCCTTACGCTTGCCCATTATTTCTGCTTCTAACACATTAACTTTGAAGACATAATGTTAATTTGCTACCCACTAAGAGGTGCCATGATGAATAGAAAATCAGTGTTATTCACTTTCATTATTTCGCTTATATTGCTCATCATAATCGCATCCTGCTGAGACACACAAAAAGTCTGGAAGTTAGGTCTGAGATCAGAATACTAAAATGCACAATATTTTTTATTACTTCCTCATTCTATGCACTTAATGTCAACTCTGAATACATCCCATTATCTTCATAACTGCCATTTGAAACTTGGGTACACATTCCATCTCTTTATCACAAACGATCTAGTCAAGTGGAATGGAAAAGTGGAAGAAAAAACAAAACATGTAAGCCTTTGAAATGGATATTCACCGTCTAAAAGCATCTGTGGCGTGACAATTGGAAGAATAATAAATTTCTTTTAAGCTATTAAAATCTAATCTGACAGCATTCTGTTTCCGAAGTGCATCTGCAATGAATCACTCAGGAACACTTGAAAGCAGAAACAACAAATAGGGCTGGCATGAGCATTGTGATAGTGCATTCACATTATTTTAAATTAGACCTCTGCGTCGTCTTAAGTGAGCTGCTTTGGTCAAAGTGACAAGTAATATTTCCTTGATGAGAAATTAATGTTGAGATTCATTTTCTTCCATATCCCATGAGAACGATGCTGCTACTATTATAAAAACTATTACATACTAATTTCTGATTTAGCCAAGCAGCACTGCTTACAGTTCTTCATCTTTGCCAACCTGGAAATAAAATGTAAAAAAAAAAACATTTCTGGTAGTAATCACTCAAGATGGTGATTAATGCAAAACAAATGGTGCATGTCTTGAGAAATTTGGCCTACAAATGCATGACATACAGCACCTGTCAAAAGTTTGGAAACACCTAGTCTTTTATTATTTTTGATTCCTAATTCTTATATGCAACAGACCAGGTAATTTAACAATATGACGATTTGATATTATCATACAAATCTATAAATGTACAGATGCTGTTACAAAAATCTAATGAACTGATCTAATGAACTAATAGACTTTATTTTCATTGAAAAAATATCCTCCCTTCCCATGAATAAAAGCTTTAGACACTCTTGCATCCAGATAGTTCATTTCTCCACACATTCAGCTGAAATACTTTGCCATCACTCTTGTAAAACTTACCAAATTCTTTACTAGTTAGATATTTCTTTCTGACCTTGACCTTTCTGACCAGTTTATCCAAGAGCAGTTTTATAGGATTTTGGTCCGGTGGTCAGGGATTCCATAAGAGATAATTCTCCAGCTAACTTTCTGCTCTCTAAATAATGCTTACAGAGCTTGGAAGTATGCTTTGGATCATTGTTTTGTTGAATGGTGATTTTTTTTTTCCAATTTCCTGAGCCCAGATGGTCTCCAATCTTCCCTGCTCCAAAACAACTCCAAACCATTAAACGTCCACCTTAAAAGCAGTTTGGTAACATCTTCTCTCCTGTTTTCTGTCTTACATAAGCTCTTCTGGTAGAGAATCCAATTCTTGTGTGTTATTCTTGTGTGTTTTTGTCAGGATCTCCCGGGCACACTGCGCGCACTTCCGGTTCCGCGGTGAGCACTTCCGGGTCGGCGGCCATCTTGCCGTTTTTCCAGCGCCTCCCGGTATATAAGAACAACCAAGACTTTAGCTCCTGGCCAGATTATCTTACCGGTTTCCTAGCCCCTGAGATCATTCTTGCCATCCTGCCTGTGCTGTAGCCTGATCCTGATCCCTGTTCTTCTCTGCCACCCTAGTTTCCTGGTTTGGACTTTGGACTGTTTTTGGTTTGTGTTTTGTTCTGCCCTGTATTGCTCTGTTTGCTGGTTTTTGGATTTTCTGGACTGTTTTTGGTTTTTGGTTTTGCTTCCCTGTATTGCCCTATTGCCTGTGCCTAGACCCTGGACTGTTTTTGGATTCTGTTTTTGCCTTTGCCCCTTTGCTTTACTTTGCTTTACTTTATATATTAAATTCTGTTTTTTCTTGTGTGCATCCTGCATTTGGGTCCTCCCATCCAGTCACTCTGCACCTACCCCTGCACCTGTGCACTCTGACAGTTTTTGCCTTTTACTTAGTTTGTTGCATATAAAAAAACAGAATAAAAACAATTATGAATTAAAAGAATCAGTGTTTTCACTTTCTTGACAGGAACTGTATAATTTAAAACAAAATATCACTCCCCAAATATTTCAAATCACCTATTGTACCATTAATCAGACAATGTTTAGAATATAATAAATAATTCCAACCAGTATGGCATAATTGTATACTGGTGTCAGAATTTTTCTAAAAACAATTTTTGCTTGGTTGATAATCCCGGGAATATCATTGCTGTTTCACACTTCCAGGGTTTTTGGCTCAAACCTGAACTTGGGATACTGTCTGTTCTTGTGTCTGCTTTGTTTTCTTTCAGGCTCACCAGTTTCCTCTTACTTACCAAAAATATGAGGGTGGGTGGATAGTTAACATTATATTGCTCCTGTGTGTACGTTGTTTTGTGGTGGACTGGTCTTCTATTCAGCATGTGCTCCTGCCTTCCATTTTTTTCCTTCGCATTTCTCTGGATTTAGTGTAATCCTGAGCACTTTCTAAAGAATGAACATACAGAAAACACATCCTATTCTCCTACATTTCCAATGTTTTTCACATTTACTTCTGATCCTAAACCTTTTTACACTACTTCCCATGTCCACTTTACACTGCCAAAACATGGCCCACCTCCTGCCACTGTAGACTGACTCCCATTCAGAATAAATGATTTTAGCCACCTTTGTAAAGTTGCTGACAGTAGTAATTTGAAGAATAATACACTTCAACAAGTGATAACATTGATAGTATTCTCCACAAAGGTGTCTGTAACAAAGACATTTAACATGATCAGTAAAGATCTTTCTCTTGAGAGCATATTCAAAGTGAACTAAATATTTTATTGTAACATCAAAATAAACCTTTTAAAAAATTAAAGGTTTCAGTCATTAAATAATAAAGAATATCTCTTATTAACTTGTATAGTTGGTGCAAAACATTGGATGTGCTTTCCAAACAATTTGCCTAGGAACATGTCGTAATAACAAGAAAGTAGAGGAAAATATAAAAAACAAGACAAACAGGACAAAAAAGCATAAAAAAATAAGCATGAAGCATAAACAAAGAAATACCATTACTCTACAAAAATCGAGGGGGGGCAAATGTGAAACAAATTGTGCAAATTAAAAGTTTAGGTATATATACAAATTCAAGTGCAAGTTCAAAGATCATACGACATGGCATGTGAAGGTGCCACAATCCTGAGAGGATGGCAAAGCCGTCTCCCCTGTGAAACACAGTGACCTTAGCACCTTAGGCATCTGTGAATGATGAAGTAGTGGATAATGCTTTCATTTGTGTGTGCTACACTGTGACATAGCATGAGCAGGATTAAAAAAAAAAAAAAAAGATTATTTTCTGGTTCATATGCTTCTGTGAAATTATGTGTTAGCCTTCACTCTCTCTAGCTGGTGGCTGTTGTGAGATACTGTATGAAATTGTCAAGTGGCCAATTTGGGGAGGAAATGGAAAAAAAGGTAAGCAGACACTTTTATGGTTTTTAGCCACATACAAAAAAATGGCCAAAATGCAACAAATGCTTGTACGGAATTTCAATATTAATAATAATACATATATTATATATTATAGTAATAATACATATGGTCTCATCCAGGCTGAACTATGAAAGTGGTTCTGGCAGATTTAGATGAGTTCATTGCTGTAATTCCATGGCTTGATGTAAACCAGATAAAGTGTAGGTCATGATTTGGCCATTCCTCATTTGCTATCAGGATTGAATTAGGCTTTTGGCCATAGTTGAGAAACAGATGGTCATTTACCATGTGCACATCATAATCATGCACTGCATTGTCCTTTACTGTTACAATGCTATCTGAATTCATTAACTGCAGTAGACACTGCAGAGGGTGTCAAACATAAAAAAAAAGAAGAGTACGCAAAGCATCAGGCTTCAGATGGACATAATTCATTAGCAGTGTAAGCAAAGCATTTTGGAGGAAAAAGGTAAAGTTGGTAAAGGTCATCCATCAAAAATTTTTGTCCTGATTCTCCAGAAAATGTGTGTTCTATTCTGCAAGTTTTACTCCATCCATCTTATCCATTACAGTAAAATTCGCGTTTTTTTTAAATCTGTGTAATTTGAGTCTGTGCATCTGTCTCTGAATGTGAACAAAACAAGAGAGTAAAATCTAAACCCATCCTTACCACATCCTACATATCTCCCGAAGGCATCCTTAGCAGTTGCATCACTGCTTGGTTGTATGTACCATCTCAGATCGCAAGACCCTGTAGCGAATATTGGGGACAGCTGAGGCGAACATTAGGGTCTCTTTTTATTCCATCACAGACATTTACAACACACGGTGAATCTGCAAAGCCACCAGCACTGTGGATGACCCCAAGCCCCCCCCAACACAAACTTTTCACCCTCCTGCTGTCTGGCTAAAGGTATTGAAGCATTTAGGGCCTCAAAGTCAGACTGTGGGAAGGTTTTTTCCCCCCCAAGCAATCAAACTCCTCAACTGTTCGAGCCTGCCTGACACCAACCCACACACAAACATGTATTAGTAATTTCACGTAGTTTTGTATTGCTTTATGTTGCACCAAAAACAAAGATTCTTTTAACTCTGCATAGCTGAAATGCAGTAAAACCCACTTGAGCTGTCTTGACCTGATCTAGTCTTATACACTTACAGCAAATGTTTAATAAGCACCCTGTCAGGATGCATTTTGTGTTATTTTACAATATGCTAATGTCTAAAAAAAAAGGTTTTTTTTTTCCTTAAATCCCACCACACATATTTCATCATAGCTTACTCTAGTCGGTTCTTCTTAAATCAATTTGTCTGGTACTTTAAATTCTTATTTAGCGAATCTTTCGTTCAGTCTGTGAGTTGCAAAGGTAATGATCAAGACTAGTTCAGACATTCTGTCAGTTCTCCCAGTCGATGACAGGCCTCTGTAAATCTATTTGCCCATGCTATTAACAAGGCAGAAAATGAGTAATGACCTAATGTTGGTTCACATTTACCATTTTATCCAGGCCACATACTGCAAAATCAGGATGTTAAAACCAGAGGTGGGAAGTAACAAACTACAAATTACTGTACTTAAGTAGATTTTTCTGGTATCAGTATTTTACTTCACTATTTATTTTTCAAGGAAAATTTTTTTACGTTTACATTTTAACACAATTATCTGTACTTTGTACTTCTTACATTTTTAAAACAGGCTTGTTACATTAGTTTTAATCTATATGGTGTCATGTCAATATTCCTTCTTCTTATTGCGTGCCGTTTTCAACCCATCAACCGATTTCCTGTCATTGCACACCATTTTCAATCCACTGGTGTATCATTTCCAGGCTCTCACACACCAGAGGCGTAGACTAGTTAACAATGCAAACAACAAGCAAGACAGAAACCAACAAGAAGTCTAGTGGTAACGTGAGTCATTGATGTAAACATGATTGAGAACAGAGAAATTCCTGATCACCTGATCATCATCAAATTGTCTCTGCTTGTGTTCTATATGGTGGATATGGTGGATATGGTGTTCAGCCTGAATGCATTCATTAGGTAACAAAATTTTTTTATTCGTTTTGTATTAATATATTAAGTAAGGCTGTCAAAGTGCATTTTAACGGCACTGGTTTTTATTAACGCGCGATTAATGCAGCTCGCATATACTCGGATATAAAAATATAAATAAATTAACTCCACCGAAAATTTTTTTTTAATCAGTACACATTTGTTTTGTAGCACCAAAATCCGCCATGATGCACACAATTAACCCTCTGAAAATACCCTAAAAATAAAGCAAACAGACAGGGGGTGCTTTCTGCCGTCTTTGTCTCCTCTCTTCACAGACACAAATAAAACAACATAAATCTCAGAGAATATTTACCTCACAGACAATAAATATATGAACAGAAAGCTGGAAAAGTCTACTTTTTAATAAACCACTCACATAAAATACAAATTTTCTCTGATTATGTAATCCATATGAAAGTTATAAGAGGTACAGTTTCTTCGGTATCACCTCATTAACCCTCCGTGTGGAAACATAGCAGAGGTTCCGTTTGGTGTCCTGATAATTTACGTAATTTAAAACACCATGATTACTTTAAATCGTTAACAATAATATTTTGTCTTTATGCTCTATGTTGAGTTTGGTTTCACAAATAATGAACTTACATTTGCACAAAGCATCAATATTTGTCCATGCCCATGTTGATTAGAGTATTGAAAAATTGGAAAGTATTAATTTATGGTATATTTAGAACAGATAAAAATGTGCGAATAAGTTGTGATTAATCGTGAGTTAACTCATGACAATCATGTGATTAATCGCAATTAAATATTTTAAATGATTGACAGCCCTAATATTAATATGACGTGACGTCGAGTTACCAGCGTGACACTAAAACAGGTAGTAGTGATGGCTACTTTTTACTTTAGTAGATGTCAGAGCCCAAACTTCTTTACTTTAACTTACGTAAAAAAAGTATAATCAGTACTTCAACTTTTACCCGAGTATTTTAAAACATAAGAATCTGAGAATCTGTACTTCTACTTGAGTGTAGGATGTGTGTACTTTTGCTCAAAGCTTGATTAGCTAAATAAAACTTAGATCTTGGTCACATTGGCACAAGAATTGGGTTGCATTTGGACTGTTTTTGTGACAGATTCCAAATACAAAAATTCCTCTGCTGTTTGTAACTCATTCATTTAGTCATCCAGTCCAATTCAGAAATAAAAAAGTGTTGGCAGGAAATGAATAGAACAGGTCAGTGCACATTTTGGGTCAGAGATTATCTCATCTACTGCAATACTGTAGAACAAATGGATACTGCCTTTGCATTAAATTTACAGCATTTGGCCTGACCCTTATTGAGAGCAACTTACAGTTTATCTCATTCACACAACTGCACAGTTATGGGGATAAGGGCCTTACTCAGGGGCCCAGGAGACACAGTCCAATGCTTCAAGCACTAAGCTACCACCTCTCCCATGTTATCTTTGATAATGTTATTAAAGTAACATAAGTAAACATGTTTAAACATTTTTGTTCGATCATAAAATTTTTTTTTGTGTTATTAACTCTTTAACAAAACTTATTTTGTCTTATTTAGGTGTTGTTATTTATGTTATGTTTTTGCCCGCATGCTCTAGTTATGCTGGTTTGCAGTTCAGCATTGAAAATGAATGAGCTCATCTATCTTCTGCTTTCAGCTGGTCGTCCTGGTAATGGAGGCCCAAGGTGGTGCATGGTTGGCCTCACAATCTGTTTTCATTTGGTTGGCATTTTATTCTGTAAAAGATGTATTTCCCTTCAGTGGCATCCAAGTATCAAATGACAAGTGTGAAGAAAATGAGGACAAATATTTAGCAACAAAAAGACAGAATGAAAAAAAAAACCCTGTTTATATGAAAAAAAAAAATAAAAAAAATAACAGCCACAGCAACAGCAACCTCTACCACCAATTTGGCAACACATGGCTATACTCAGCCTGATTCATTTCTTTCTGGTAATTGTCTTTCTTTCCTCTGAAGCAGCTATGAAAATACACTTATCTGAAAGGCGTTTTATCATAGTGCGCTGCTCTTTCACCATTACAATACAAATAATAGCTAAAGAATGAGCAGGATGGATGACTATACATCTAATGCTGAGAAATCAGGAATATATGATGAAGTCACTGCATAACATGAAACTTTTCATTTTATAATTGACATTGTTTTCCAGATTTAGATATAAAAGCCTTATCAGAATGAACACTTCTTATCAGTAACACAAACTACCAGCTATCTCCTGCTGTAGCTCCACCATGTCTGTTCTCAGTTGTTCTGTTTATACATCAATTTCTTCCGAATTACTCACATTTTGCTATGTTTATCTGAGTAGATTCTCATCCTATCTTAGAACCTCAGCCTATGAATAAAAGGGGTATACTTTTAGTATATGTAACTAAATCCATTGAACCAGTAAATTCAATTTAATTTGTATAATGGACATTCAAAACAGTTTACAGAAATACATAGATTCAGGATATAAATGTGAAATCATTACTATTATCCATACAAATTATACCATAATGAGCCAAAGTTGACAATGGTAAGGAAAAATTCCCTGAGACTCTATGAGGAAGAAACCCTGGAAGAAACCAAACTCAAAAGGGAACCCATCTTTCTTATAAATAAAATCCCTTTAATCTGTACTATTTGGTCAATAGGTGAAATTGTGTTACCAGAAGATTTATTATAGTTTCAACATAAAAATGTTGAAGTGTTAAACTGTTTACTTATGGAGACTTGAGTGCAAATCTTTTTGTTGAAAAAGCAGTCCTAAAGCTATTAAATAAATTGTAAGTAATTGTAGTCATAAACCATTGTAGCAATGCTTTAGTAACTGTATCAACTGTAGCCCATAACCATCTTCAGTTTACATATGATATTATCCAATCTAGATATCTGGTAAGTTATTGCAATGCATGCAATGCCATATCTGGCTTGCGAGACAATAAACATTTGCTTGTTTTTAATACTTATGGTGTTTTGAAAATGTTTAGCTAGAACTATTTCCTAGGGATATACGAGGCATAATTTTATGGCCACCAATCAAGCATAACATTATGACCACCTGCCTAATATTGTGTTGATCCCTCTATTGCTGCCAAAACAGTTCTGAGCCATTGAGCATTAACAGCGTTAACTCCTTCAGCAATTTGAGCTACAGTATATCATCTGTTGGATCAGGCCACACAGGCCAGTCTTCGCTCCCTTATTTTTGATGATCTGACCCATGTGTCTAGCCATCACAATTTGGCCCTTGTCAAACACTCAAATCCATACTTTTGCCCATTTTTCCTGCTTCTAACACATCAACTTTGACGACAAAATTATCACTTGCTGCCTAATATCACACTATCACGATCGAAAATACTCAAACCCTAAATATATTCTATTCTACTGTAGCTCAAATGAGCCCATGACGCCTTGGTCTGCACTTCTGTGGAAAGCCGACTGCAGGGCTAAAGTTGCCATTTAATAAGAAGAGACAGGGTTACATCCTCCTGCTTGTAGATCCCCAGGGCTACAGCCCTTTACAGCCAGTGTTAAGTTGTGAGAAAAAAGTTTCTCAGACAGAGTTTAAATGCTGAACATTACATATCCGAGGCTAGAGTCATTTCTCTAAGGTAACTCCAGAGACACTAACTTTTTATATCAGTAGTATTGATTCTTGTGATGCTTAAGGGCCATAGCCAGCTGTTATTTCTCTTTATTTATTGATTTTATTTATGTTATGTTTCAAGATTTATTTTTCAGAATTTTACCCATGGGTTATTCAGTTTTATTATGACCTTACACATTCATAACAAATCACCTAAAGCCTAGGTATGGTAATAGGTCAGGTCCTGTGTAAGTGTCTATAACTTTAAATCTGCATTATATAATATTTTTTGTTACAACTAAAAGAGGTAGCATCAATAAGTAAACCCACACCTTGAATATTTTTTATTCTGATGTTTATTGTTCAGACTTTGCTTTTAGCATTACTTGAATCATAAAAATGTTGCTTTTATGGATATGTTGTAGGTATGGTGATGAATTAGGTCTCTAATGTTTAGTGCTTCTGATGCTGCACTTCCCTGTCTGGTTATGATTATGAATATAAACAGGTGAAAAAAAAACAAAAAAAACCCCTCCTTAACAGTATTCCCATGCACATTAATTTCAGCCCGTAACAAAAAATCTGGATGTAAATTTCTATCCTTCTGAGCAAGCTGGAGGTGACAGGGACAAAGCAAAACTCCTTTAGACATCATGAAAAAGAAGCTTTCAAAGGGAACCAGACTCAAAAAGGAGTTTGTCTTCTCCTGGGTGACAGCAGACAGTGTGATTATAAATCCTTAACAATGCCATTTGAGGTCAATATTAAATGTGTAATTATGAATTGTTCCCACACAAGGGATACAAGAGGAGACATCTTCATAATGAAGACATTGTTTATCTCAAGGAGTGATCTTTCTATGCACAAAATGATAAACAGCTCTTACAATGAGCTGTAAGTGAAGCAGATATGTGTTTGGTCAGATTATCTTTCAAATCATCACCATTTTTTTCTGTTCAGGAGACTTCATTAAAACAGCAACAACAAAAAAGATTCTGAAAGACAGCAACAATGATCAAAACATGATTAATTTGACAAATTTAAATAGTGAATTAAAAGTGTGTAAAATCCCTATATATCCCTTGATAAACAGACAGACAAGTTAAATTCAATTAAATTTTATTTGTGTAGCACTTTTAACAATGGACATTGTTCTAAAGCAGCTCAACAGAATGAAATAGATTGTGACTATATCAGCATCATAATTAGAATTATCTTTATTCGCCAAGTATGCTTAAGCATACAAGGAAATGATTTCCAGTTTAGAGCAAACCAACAGTGCACATTACACAGACAAGTACAACACAGCACTGCTGGACTGAAAGAGACTTAGTCTAACACAGCCAAATGTTTGACTAATAGTAATTATTGCTTAATAATCTTTGAGCCTATGACGACAGTGGCAAGGAAAATTTCATGAAATGGTATAATGAAAAACCTTCAGAGGAACCAGACTCATACCCCATCCTTATTTGGTAATACAGAATGTCTGTTCATTCTATATTATATTTAATATACATTATATATTGTTGAGGTTATCAACTAGTAACAAGTAATTCTTAATAGGTGATGTAAAAGAAAATGCATCATAGGATGTGCCGGAGCAAGTGCGATTTTATGGATTTTAAATGATTAAAGAATGATAGTTGAAGCTATATTGAAGTCATGCCGATTAGATAATTATTTCAACAAAATTCAATATTTATATGCTGTTTTAGAGCAACACATAAATATGTTGCGCTAATACATGTTGCTCTTTTGTATCGTTTATTTATTAATTGTGCCTTGCTTTAAGTTACATAGCTTTTTTCAATTGACTGCTTTTTCTTTCTTCAAACTGTGTTTTCTATTCCACTGATTGAATGCAAATTCTTGTATATAAAGACAGAAAACTACAGAACTAGTTCGCATAACCAGCAAAGATTAACATTTAAAACGATAACAACTATATTCTCTTGAACATGGGCAAATTTATCCAGTCTTTCTCATTACGAGATTGTATGTTCTTAGAAACTCTTACAGTTCAAATTTTGTTTTCAAAATTGTCTTATTTTAAAGTTTTAATGTTCGTGAACTTAGTTAACAAAGTTAATGTTTTGGAATGGTCAAGTCAAACTCCTGACCCTTATACAGTAGAAATGTTTTGAATAGACCTGAAGCAAGAAGTTCTCTCTACTGAGGAAGGGGCTGAAATTCCTTCAAGCCATTGTGCAGGACTGATCAACAGTTACCGTAAACATTTTCTTGTAAATTTTCTTTTTATAAAAGGGGATTACACAAGGGAAACACAAGATGCTGAAATCAATTGTTTATATACATTTGCCACTCACAGATTGGATTTTTCTCAGTAAATAATAGAGCAAATATAATATTGTCTCATTTGTTTGATTGCATTTTTTTAGGACTTGTGGGACAATCTGATCAGGCTTTGGTCTTGCCCTCTCACCCTGGGCATTCACAAAGTGTGTGGATGTGACGCTGATCCCGCTGAGGCCTCGGGGCATCCGCATTTTAAATTATGTCGACGATTGGTTGATATTGGCTCAATCAGAGAAACTGGCACACATGAAGGAACTGGAGTTAAGGCTGAACTCCAAAAAGAGTGTGCTTTCTATATTACAGAGAACCACTTATTTAGGCGTAGTATGGGATTCGACTCTTATGTGGGCACATCTGTCCCCTGCTTGTGTCGAGTTGTCATTCTTGCGGCTGTCAAGAGAGTGAGAAGGCCAGTCACTCACTGTGAAGTAGTTTGAGAGACTGCTGGGTCTGATGGCAGTCGCGTCCAATGTGGTTCCACTTGGCCTCCTGCACATGAGACCCCTTCAGTGGTGGCTCTAGACCCAGGGGTTTTCCCGGAGGGGCAATTCACTCCATACGCTCAAGGTCACGCTTCGAGCCCTACGTACCTTAGATGTGGGGAGAGATCACGGGTTCTTAAATCAAGGCCCAGTGCTGGAATTTCCTGGGCATCGCAAAACGCTTATGACAGACATGTCTCTCACGGGGTGCTCGAGGTCTCCTGGGGAGCTCCCATCAAACGTGGCACATAAGCTGCCTCGAGATGCTGGATGCTCATTTCCTTCCAGACATCAGAGGCCACCATGTGTTGGTTTGAACGGACAACACTTCAGTGGTTTTTTATATCAACTAACAGGGGGGTCTGCAATCTCACCTCCTGTACAAGCTGGCATGGCAGATCCTCCTGTGGGCTCAAGGGAAGCTGCTCTCCTTGAAGGCAGCGTATATCCCTGGCTGCTTAAACCAGGGAGCAGATGCCATCTTGAGGCAAGGGCAGAGACCCGAGGAGTTCAGGTGGACCTGTTTGCATCTCAAGAGACATTGCACTGCCCCCTCTAGGGCTGGATGCCATGGTACAGTCGTTGCCGAGGCAGCACCTGTACGTCTTTCTGGATAGAGTTCGCCGGGACACAGTCCATCTCCTCCTGGTGGCCCTGCGGTGGCAGGGCAGGCCATGGTTTGTGGATGTGGAAGCCCTTCTTGAACACTCTCCCTGGGAGCTTCCTCTCAGGAGGGATATTCTATCTCAGGCAGGCTGTACAATAATACACCCCCGTCCAGAGCTGTGGAGGCTATCCTAGCCACCAGTCTCGCCACCGAGGTGGTAGAGACCATTCTTCAATCCAGAGCTCCCTCCACGAGGATGTCGTACGCCGCGAGGTGGTGTCTGTTCACTGCATGGTGTGAATAACACGGCTTAGATCCAGTTAACTGCACAGTGGGTCCATTGCTGGAATTCCTTCAAGAACAGTTCGCCAAAGGGTTCCTTCCACCAACTTCCACCCTGAAAGTTTACGTGTCTGCCATTGCGTCCTGTCATGCCCCCCTCGTGGGGCAGTTGCTGGGTAAGAACCCGTTGGTAACACGCTTTCTCCGTGGCACCCGGAGGCTGAGGCCTAGAGTGCCTGCATGGGACTTGGCCATTATCTTGGAGGCCCTGTCAGAGCCTCCCTTTGAGCCTCTGACCGAGGTACCTGCTATGGCCCTCTGAGGAGAGGTCTCCCTGCGAATAAACAGATGTTCAGCAGATGGATTGTGCATGCTATTTCTTCCTATAATGAGCCCTCTGGTCTCCCAGCATCTCCTTCCCACCGGGAACTATGGTTACATACGTAATCTGGAGACGTTATTAGTTCAAAATTCATGTGTAAGAGTTAAAATTAGTTCATGACTGTGCATGTTTAGCCAAGCTTTTTTTAAGCAACAAAAAATTACATTGTGTTTACACAACAATATACGTACATAAGAGTGATTCTATTCAAATTCACTTTTCAAATGGAACCTAGTCATCACTGAATATTTTACAAGAAACTACTACAAGAATTCCTGGTTTTCAGTACCAATTCTTTCTCTCTCATATTTTTGCTTTTTATGGTTTTTCCTTCTCGTCACCTATCAGTGCTCATCTCCTTTCACGCTTTCATTCTTTCTTTTCTGTCTCATTGATGAGCTCGCCAAGCATCTCCAATCCTCTTTTGTTCTTCTGTTGTCTTTATTATATTGTACCATTCCAGAGCAGCGTGTCCTGCTGAGTCATAACGAGTTTGTTATTGTGTTTGCTGTCGACTAAACTGTTGTGTCACTTTATGCTTTTTTTTCTGTTTTGAATTGTGGAACAACATTGCCGGTAGTAATGTTAAATGATCTGTTCCCTGCAATGTTTTCTTCTTGGTCTATGTATCTGTTGGGAACTAGGAGGGGAAGGCAGATATTATTTAGTAAGTAATGCTCTAACAAAACCAATGATGTGACAACAAAACATATAAAATAGGAACAATATTGGGGCACATATGAAAACCATCAGGATTATGTCAAAATTGGCACTATATAGCTTTACCCATCAGCCCTGACATGTTACATTGATATTCACATGTCATTAATCATTAGTACATTTATTTAGGTTTGAGTTTCTTTTAGAGATTGTCATAGTTTTGTTTTTGTGTTTTCATGTGCATCTTGGCTTTTGCCTAGTTTTTGTGTAGTTTTGCAAAGCATCCATGATTTATATTTATTTTGGCTTTGGTTTTTATAGTTTTGGTTTGTTTTGGTTTGCACATAATAAAATTGCATCTTCCTTTACTCCAATTATGTGGCACACAACACAGGAATACAACAATAAAAGCTTTCTGATTGATAAACCAAGCTCAACTCACCAAAACAGGCTATTTCATTAGTTACAACTTTATTTATATGAACTATAACTAAACTTCTCTCTCTGATTAAACCGATGGAAACTGGTATAAACTTGAATGTACAAAAGTGAAACCAATCTGAAATTAAACATTTTCATGTCATTCAGCAAAGATGAACCAGTTTCTCCTCGATGGTCTTTTCATATCAGTATTTACAGCAACAGATGCTCATATTGCTAAAAAAAAAAAGCCTCAAAGTGTGTCTTAATTTTTTATTTTATTTTATTTTATTTTTTACCAGAAGTGCGGTCATTAGAAATGTATCTAGCCAGAAATGTATCTGTAGCTAGAAACTCCATCTCAAGAGCACATTCTCAGGTATAACACAGTCACAGTGCATTCTATTATACAAATTTGACTAGCTGTTTATACAGGTTTAGGGGTCTAAGATGTAAGAAGAAAAATAATATGGGCTCTTGAGTGTGATTCTGAAATCTGCATACTCTTCTTAGTGCTCAATTAGCCTGGTCCTCAGTAAGGCCTAACAAAGCTGTTATTTTAACAAACCTAACTTAACCTAGATGTTTTACATTTACATATTTTGCATTATTTGTACATTTCGCACAACCTATAATTTGATATTATGGCAAATTTATGAATCACCTGAATTATATGTTCTCACTGCTGTAGTACACTGTTGCATCCTCTACAGTTTTACAACCATATTTTATTTATTTATTTTTGTTTTATTAATTGAATAAAAGATTTACTATGTATTTACTACCATGTTACAATCAAATTTGGGTGTACAATATTCAAATAAATAAAGCCCCTGTTTTCTCTGGTGATATGGAATATATCATTCCGTCTTTGACCATGTGGAAACACACTTTGCAACCATAGTCAGGTAATGAAGTGAGGAGCGAATGCAAGTGCGGATAACATTTAATGAAACGCACAAATGTAAAAAGCCAACAAAACGAATCGACATGCACACACACGAACACACACACACACACACACACACACACACACACACACACACAAACCGAATGAATATGTAGCATTAAATGAAGCGTCCTCCTTGGTTACATACACCAGCTCCGTCTAAATGACAAAGGAGGCGTAGTCGCAGCTATTTATAATAATAATCTAAGCGTCACATAAAAGACTAAACGTCAGCTACAGCAGCAAATTTTAGCAATAATCTTCCGGAAATGAAGATATTAATTAGATCTCCGTCTGACATCGCAGAGCTTGACTGGGCCACTAAATACCTAGAATCAAAGTTCCGTTACACTCTAGATCAGGGGTGGCCAACCAGTCAGAGACCGAGAGCCACATTTTTTTACTGTGTTACCGCAAAGAGCCACATCATACACATGGGCACACATGAACATCACCCATCCCTTCCTCTCACACACACACACACACACACACACACACACACACACACACACACAC
>JAAIIK010000029.1:1900339-1939003 GCA_014706435.1 Silurus glanis | reverse complement strand
TCGGAGACAGAACCAGCGGGGAATGCTGGTGGTCGAGCAGCCACGGGAATCACCAGCATGACAATTCAAGAACCGACAGCCTGTGACTCGAGAATGTGAGTTTATATAGTCTAATCCTTAATGAGCCACAGCTGTCGGTATTCAAGGCCGGCACGGGATAACGAGGCAGCGTGACTGCTACCGAGGAGGGCGTGGCAGGGTGAATCCCTGACAGCTACAGAGGGAGGCGTGGCAGGGGGATCCCTGACAGTATGTTACTTAATGGGACGTTTGGCATTCCTTGCCTTGAACAATTCCCTTCAAATCTGGCTCTTATTCCGTTGTTGCCACTCGAAGCAATTCTTTCACATGGGTGTCAGTCAGAACAGATCGATGCTTTGATTTCATGTGTTTCAGGGTGGAAAACACAGACTCGCAGACGTATGTTGACCCAAACATTGACAGTATCTTAAGCGCAGCCTGTTTGACATTGGGGTATTTTTCCATTGGCACACTTTTCCAGAACTCAATGGTCCCTTCCCTTAAAGCAGGTTTCAGTTGGTCCTTCTCACAAAGATCAATCATCTCTCAGCTGCAGCCTCATCTGTGACTAGCGGGGCTTTCAAACAGTCTGTCTCCGCAGTAAATGGGTCGACAAGGAACGTAATCTATGGCCTTTTCAGTTGTAGATCACAGAACCGGGTCACAAAGCTTTCGTGCAGGTTTTCAACCAGTGTTGCATATCTGGCTCTTTGCTTATTCAGAGCGGCGCTGGTGACTTGCCCGCTGGCTTTTAGCAGAGTGGGAAAATGCGTTAAATCTCCCTTTTGAATATGCGCCTTAAACAGCTTCAGTTTGTTGACAAACGCAAACACACTTTGCACCAGGTCAGGCAGCATTTTTAATTTACCCAGCAGGGTCAGGTTCAGTCTGTCCAAGTGACACAGCATGTCGACCAAAAAGGCCAGATCCATAATCCACTTGAGGTCCGAGAGCTCGGGATAGTCCTTGTCCTTCTCTTCCATGAACAGTTTCACGGCATCCAAAAGCTCAAAAAAGCGAGAGAGTACCTGGCCTTTAGACAGCCACCTCACAGTGCAGTGCAGCGGCAGGTCACCTGGAAGCCCTTGGTCCAGCTCAGCAATGAGATTCTTGAATTGCCTGTGGTTAAGCGCATGTGTGCGGATGTAGTTGACGATTTCCATCACAGGCTTCATGACGTTGTCTAAATTCAATGATTTAGACACGAGTTGCTCCCTGTGGATGATGCAGTGGAAATTCCAAAACTCAGCAAATGTTTGGTCAGCTTTGCACAGCCCCACAAGCCCGTTCACAGATCCGATCATGGCTGGCGCTCCATCCGTGGCTATAGCAGTTAGTTTCCGTATGGCCAGTTTTGCTTTTGCAAATGCAGCCATCATTGTTTCTTTCACATCTATGCCACGGGTTCTGTCTTTTAATGGCACAACATCAAGAAGTTCCTCTTTGATCACACAATCGTTTGACACAGACCGTGCAAATATTGGCAACTGAGGCTTGTCTTGTATGTCACAACTCTCATCCAATGTGACACTAAAATACTCACATGCTTGAAGGTCAGAGTGCAACTGTGATTCAATAGCCGTGTTAATGTCTGATATTCTGTGTTCAACAGTGTGGCGGGACAGTTGGATGTCTGATACCATGAGTTTTAGTTTGTCGTTTTCAGGAGACAAGATTTCAACAACATCACTGAGACATTTTTTAACAAACTCCCCTTCATTGTATGGCTTTTTAGCCCGTACAATTTTCCAAGCCAGTTGATATGATGCAAGCGTTACGGTCTCTGAGTGCTTTGTAAATTTTTGGAAAAACTGTATCTGCTTTTCTGCCTGACTTTTTAAAGTGACCAACTTGTGCTTGTGAAGTTCAGTCCCTTTTGGAAATTCCTGGTTGATGTTAGCATGGAGTGAGCTGAAGTGGCGCTGAAGATTTGAAGCTTTGAAATTTGCTAATGATGCCTGACATATAAGGCAAAATGGCTTGCCATTACGTTCAACAAAAAAATACAAACTCTCCCACTCTGTTAAAAACGTCCTGTGTTCATCTTCATATTTTCGTTTTGCTGTGCATTTTTTCCCTGCCATTTTGAGAGCGAACTTGACACAAATTGTTTATTTAAAATTTAGGTAAACAATTTGCATATCGAAGTTTGTGTTTTTTTTTTTTTTTATGTGCGTGTTCACTTCGCTTGAGTTCAATGCGGTATTTTCGTCAAATGCGCATGTGCGTGAGATGAAAATACCGCAAAGTTTCCCAGGGGCAAGCTCATTTAAGTCTTAAAAATACCGTATTGAACTCAAAGTTCAATACGGTATTCTCTCGAGTTAAACATGCTCCTGAGGTTCCAGTGACCACTGTTTGGGTCCACTGAGCTCTTCCCTCCGCGGATCTTCCCACTTCTTCCAGGCCTGCCTCTGGATAGTGTTCTCTTCGTTTGGAGGCCACTCTGTGCAGCTGGGGACGGATTCTCATCAACGCCTTGGGTGGTTCCATGAAATTCCGGAGTAAGAACGGGCGCTTTGAGGATGGATTTGGACTGTAGTTAATGTCAACAGTCTGCTCCATTGACTCAGGACTACAGTTTGCTTCTGATCACCATCACTGTACCCTGCAACATGGTATATCTGCAATAAATAAACATTTGGTGCAACCCAGATGAGGATGCGTTCCCTCTTGAGTCTGGTTCCTCTTAAGGTTTCTTCCTTGTGCAATCTTAGGGATTTTTTCCTTGCCATAGTCCCCACCTAGCTCATCAGGGATAATTTTAAACTTATAAAGAACATATTAATATTTTATCACCACATTATCTGTGTAAAGCTGTTTAAAGACAGTGTTCATTGTTAAAAGCGCTATACAAATAAAAATGAATTAAATTGAATTGAATACTTAGGAGCTTTCCCTGCGTCTGATTTAGAAGCAAAAACAATGCAAGAAAAGCAAAGACAATGCAAGAAAAGCCAAAGACCAAGGCTATGATGTATGACCAATGAGAGGATGACATAGAACACGGCTGTGAAACATCTATGTTTATTGAATTATTTTTAAACATTTAATAAGCCAGGCCACTTGTACAGTGACAATTACCTTTATAGCATGTATAAATGCAAATGGCACCCTTCTCTAGAGTAACACACAATTATTTCATTAAGAGCCTTGCTCAGGGGCCCAGCTTGGTGGTGCTGGGATTTGAGTTTTCACTCTCCCAATTAGAAGTTCAATGTCTTAACCACTTCCCCAAAATCTCCCCTCTAAGATAAATACTGTAAAAAAACAGTGAGTGAAAATACAATGAGAAGAATATCTTTATCATGCATTTTTAAGAAAGGACATCCTGTGCTTTCCTCATTTACCCAGCCATTAATGTTCCAAACACTTCTCTTTCTAAATCTGTTTTCTAGCCATAATATTGCTACTGTTAAAGCAAGTGCTTGTTTCTGTTTATCATGATATAAGCAGAAGGAAGTAAATGTGTATGATGCCAGGTCTATTATTAAAGGAAATTCATCTTTTATCTGACATGAAGAAAACAGGTTATCACATAGTCCAAGATTTTATTGGGATAATCTCTTACAGTGTGACATGTAGCAGTCTTGAAAGACTGAATTCATTCAGTGTAAGACTGTCTTTATTTACTAGCATGTTGTCATTTCATAATTCGTTGGAATCAATTTACATTCCCATGGGGTGCCTATCAATGTCAAAAGGATGGATAGTTAAAAATAAAATATATGTTATAATTTCCCATTAGTGCACCTGTCAAGGCATGCCTAATGTCTAAAGCCTTTCTTCAGTTTTCCACTTGATTTCTGTGGTTAATGTAGCTAACTAGAAATTACAAATGCACCTAACAATAAAAATACTTTTTAAAATCTTTATACAGTAGAGGTCTGATGCCTTTTTATGATGATGTTTTGATATGACTTGCATGTTGTTCTTATTTCAGTTATCATTAGCATAATAATGGCAAAACCTTCCATACAATGTATTCATAAAATCTTCTGCTGCAATAATATGTGAAAATGAATATACATTTTTGTTTTATTGAACTCAGTCAAGTTTAAACTGGTTTAGTAAAAAAAAAACCCAAAAAACAACATTAAATATTTAAGTATTAATTATTTATAAATTTTTTTTTTACAAAGTTGTAAGTACCGAATCATTAAACCCAAAGTCTTTTTACATCATCGTTGTGAAAACCATGCTCATTATTCACTTGAAAGAATACAATGATTTCCAGTTGTGACACAATTTTCTTTCAGAAAAGCAGGGGTGTGCCAGAGATCATGAATATTAATGGATATCACCTCTGGGTTGACAATGACCAACCCACTACAACATGTGCTCAATGTGCAGTCTTCTTCTTCTTCTTTCGGCTGCTCCCATTAGGGGTCGCCACAGCGGATCATCCGTCTCCATACCACCCTGTCCTCTACATCTGCCTCTTTCACACCAACTACCTGCATGTCTTCCCTCACCACATCCATGAACCTCCTCCTTGGTCTTCCTCTTTTCCTCCTACCTGGTGGCTCCATCCTCAGCATTCTTCTACCAATATAATTCATGTCCCTCCTCTGCACATGTCCAAACCATCTCAATCTCGCCTCCCTCACCTTGTCAGCAAAACATCCTACATGTGCTGTCCCTCTAATAAACTCATTTCTAATCCTGTCCATCCTCGTCACTCCCAACGAAAACCTTAACATCTTCAGCTCTGCTACCTCCAGCTCCACCTCCTGTCTTCTACTCAATGCCACGGTCTCTAATCCATACAACATCGCAGGTCTCACCACAGTCCTATAAACTTTCCCTTTCATTCTTGCAGATACCCTACTATCACAAATCACTCCTGTCACTCTTCTCCACCCACTCCACCCTGCCTGCACTCTTTTCTTTACTTCCCTAACACACTCTCCATTACTTTGCACTGTTGACCCCAGGTACCTGAACTCCTCCACCTTCTCCACCTCTTCTCCCTGCAACCGCACCACTCCACTGCCCTCCCTCTCATTCACACACATGTACTCTGTCTTACTCCTACTGACTTTCATTCCCCTTCGCTCCAGCGCACATCTCCACCTCTCCAGGCTCTTCTCAACCTGCTCACTACTCTCACCACAAATCACAATATCATCCGCAAACATCATAGTCCATGGAGACTCCTGTCTGACCTCGTCCGTCAACCTGTCCATCACCACTGCAAACAGGAAAGGGCTCAGGGCAGATCCTTGATGTAGTCCAACCCTCACCCTGAACCACTCTGTGGTTCCTACTGCACACTTCACCGCTGTCACACTGTCCTCATACATGTCCTGCACCACCCTCACATACTTCTCTGACACACCTGACTTCCTCATACAGTACCACAACTCCTCTCTCGGCACTCTGTCGTACGCTTTCTCTAAATCCACAAATACACAATGCAATTCCTTCTGTCCTTCTCTATACTTCTCCATCAACATCCTCAAAGCAAATAAGGCATCTGTGGTGCTCTTCCTCGGCATGAAACCATACTGTTGCTCACAGATGGTCACCTCTTCTCTCAGCCTGGCTTCCACTACTCTTTCCCATAACTTCATGGTGTGACTGATCAACTTAATTCCCCTGTAGTTACTGCAGGTCTGCACATCTCCCTTATGCTTAAAGATCGGTACCAGCACACTCCTTCTCCATTCCTCAGGCATCCTCTCACCTTCCAGAATCTTGTTAAACAATCTGGTTAAAAACTCCACTGCCAGCTCTCCTAAACATCTCCATGCTTCTACAGGTATGTCATCTGGTCCAACCGACTTTCCACTCTTCATCCTCTTAATCGCTGCTCTCACTTCCTCCTTACTAATCCTATCTACATCCTGCTTTACCAACTCCACATCATCCAACCTTCTCTCTCTCCGATTTTCCTCATTCATCAGCTGCTCAAAATATTCCCTCCACCTTCTCAACACACTCTCCTCACTAGTCAACACATTTCCCTCTCCATCCTTTATTGCAATAACTTGCAACACATCCTTCCCAGCTCGGTCTCTCTGCCTGGCCAATCGGTATAAATCCTTTTCTCCTTCCTTAGTGTCCAACCTCTCATACAGCTCCTCATATGCCTTCTCCTTGGCTTTCGCCACATCCCTCTTTACCTGCTGCCGCATCTCCTTGTACTCCTGCCTACTTTTCTCATCACTCTGTCTATCCCACTTCTGTTTTGCCAACCTCTTTCTCCTTATGCTCTCCTGCACTTCCTCATTCCACCACCACGTCTCCTTGTCTTCCTTTCTATTTCCAGATGTCCCACCAAGTACTTTTCTAGCTGCCTCCCTCATCACTCCTGCAGTAGTTTCCCAATCACCCAACACCTCTTCACCACCACCGAGCCTCTGTCTGACCTCTTCCCTGAACCTCACACTACAGTCTTCCTCCTTCAGTTTCCACCATCTTATTCTTCTTTCAGTCCTCACTCTCCTCCTCTTCTTCTTCGCCTCCAAAACCATCCTACAGACCACCATCCGATGCTGTCTAGCTACACTGTCCCCTGCCAACACCTTACAGTCTCCAATCTCCTTCAGGTTGCATCTCCTGCATAGAACATAGTCCACCTGTGTGCACCTTCCTCCACTCTTATACGTCACCCTATGATCCTCCTTCTTCTTAAAATAAGTGTTCACCACTGCCATTTCCATCCTTTTAGCAAAATCTACCACCATCTGCCCTTCCACATTCCTCTCCTTAAGGCCATACCTACCCATCACCTCCTCATCACCTCTGTTCCCTTCACCAACATGCCCATTAAAGTCTGCCCCAATCACCAATCGTTCTTTCCTAGGTACACCATCTACCACTTCATCTAATTCACTCCAGAATCTTTCCTTCTCCTCCATCTCACAGCCAACTTGTGGAGCATAGGCACTGATGACATTTATCATCATCCCTTCAACTTCCAGCTTCACGTACATCACCCTATCAGAAACTCTCTTCACCTCCACTACACTCTTACTGTACTCTTCCTTCAGAATCACCCCTACACCATTTCTCTTTCCATCCACACCATGATAGAACAGTTTGAACCCACCTCCAATGCTCCTGGCCTTACTCCCTTTCCACTTGGTCTCCTGAACACACAACATATCTACCTTTCTCCTCTCCATCATATCAGCTATCTCTATCCCTTTACCCGTCATAGTACCAACATTTAAAGTACCAACCCGAACCTCCACTCTCCTACACTGCTCCTTTTCCTGCCGTCTCTGTAGACGTCTTCCTCCTCTCCTTCTCCTCCTTCGGCCAACAGTAGCCCAATTTCCACCGGTACCCTGTCGGCTAACGATACCTGTGGCGGTCGTTGTTAACCCGGGCCTCGACCGATCCGGTATGAAATTCTCATTTGTGATCCGCATATTTGATTTGGCACATGTTTTACGCTGGATGCCCTTCCTAACGCAACCCTCCCCATTTACCCGGGCTTGGGACCGGCACTGAGAGTGCACTGGCTTGTGCCTCCCTAATGGCTGGGTTCTGTGCTCAATGTGCAGTACCACTGCTAAATACTATACTAAAATATACCACTGAAATGATTAGGCTATATAATGATATTTCTAAATGATTCATTTTGTCACTGTTAGTAAATCCCTGTGATTGGTATCTCATCCATGATGTATGTTATGTTATGTGTGTTATGCCTCTTAATATAGACTCATTAAATATAAGAATGATTTTGGACAATTCTGCAGATTGCATATTTATATTAATTTAATCATTTCATGCTCTTCAATTCCAAGTAAAATTCTGTTTTCAGTCATTACACTGTGCTTTAGATATAATTATATATGAGAATATGATTCAAAGAGAAACAATATATTCAGTTCTGAATACCACACCATTCTGCACATGGACTACACCACACCATTCTGCACCATTCTGCACCATTCTGCATAAGGACAATCACACTATATCACTTTAATTTGTCATACGCATCTATCCCCATTTAGAATTCATGTATATACATATATTTTCTATACTTTATCCTTTTTTTTCATTTATCTACTTTTTTTTTTATCCTTATATTTTATTCCTTTTTTCATGCTTAAATGTTGGACTCTGTATGTATATGTGACAAATAAAATTTTAACTTGAACTTAAACTTGAATATAGATATTATATTCAAATACAAAACATAAATATGAATGGGAGATGCATTTGTTTTAGGTCTTATCCAAAGGGACTGTAATGAAGTTACATTATAAATATCATGGTTAACTAACTGCTTGGTCAAAGTTGCAGTGGTTTAGGTGAAACTAATAGATTATATTAATATGCTATATTTTATTTCAATGAACAAATACAATTATATTTTGTTAGAAAACAGCACAGTAAGGTTCAGACAGAAATTATAATTGAGGAAGCAAGATTAAAACAACATACACATCTGTAGTGGACACCAATTCTAAACTCTACTAATTTAAACCTCTCAGGAATGAAAATATCTGGATTAAAAACATTTGAACTCAACAGATAAGGTGTTCAGTCCAAAGCAACCAGCATACATATAGAAAAGAAGGTATACAATCTTTTTGTTTGCTTGTTTGTTAGCAACCTTGCCAGAAAATTTCAAGGTTTTCCTGCTAGACACAACAAGGAAGTTGTGTAAGGTGTGCTCTAAAAGAATTGTGACACAATTTGTCATTGGTTTTGCTGCAGCAGTTACTTTTAAAGGTTGATCTCTAAAACAAAGCTAAATTTCTCAATAAACAGGACGAAAATATACAGAATTTTTAGATCTACCTTTAATTAAAGGTTATGCACACCATGAATTTTGCAAAGGGCAGCAGTTCTTCTTTGGGGCCTCAAAATAATCATATATAATCATATATACAAAAAATAATAAATTACTTAAAAAAATTATTTTTTGTAAAAAAAATTTATGTTTTGAATCTGTCTTGAATGAAAACTCTTAACTGTTATTCAAATCCTGGGAAATTATATTGGCATCAGAAATTTAATATTTTTTATGGACCCCCATCTGATACACCCAGCTTCATAATGGATACTATGTCTACTTTTCTGTCCTTTCTGGCATGAACCCCCCCACCACCATCACCACCACACACACACACACACACACACACACACACACACACACACACACACACACAAAACTGAAGTAAATCAGATTAATACTAATATGCAACTATTAATTAATGATAAAACTAACTGTTATTTGGGTTTAATCAGAATATGTACAGTGGCTGTCAAAAGTTTTGAAATATCTAATCTTTTATTGCTTTGAGAGACACATGATGTTTCGAAGATTTGACCAAAAAATATATAAATGTACAGATGTTAAACTTTAAATTCACTGAAAAATGCTCCCTTAGAATGAATAACAACTTTACAATCTCGACACACTTCCTGTTCCAGGACCAGAGAACCAGGACCAGAGCCTGCTCGGGTCCCACCAGGGTGGGACACATCCCGTTGAACCGTGGAGGAGAGAACCCGAATTTAATTAAATAGCCCCTCTCTATAGTATGCAGGACCCACTGAGACACGTCTGGCAGCTTTCCCCAGGCTTTCAGGAAGTCTCTTAAGGGAACCAGCACTCTCTCCAGAGTGGCTGGAGCATCGCCCTGCAGTCGTTGGTGCCTCCTGAGAGGCGGCGAGTCTCCTCCATCCGCAGCAATCTTCGGGGCAGAAATGAAGGGAGACACCCGCTGGAGGGAGGCCACACACTGAAGCACACCTTGTGGCAGAGCTAACGGCCTTCTGGTGGTGCTGTGGAAGGACGGGCACCGTGCAAGGAGGTGGACACCGCCCTCCTATAAGTAAGCCGTCAGGACTTACGCACCACAGCCCATTTGTTTGAAGCAAGGACAACCCTCCGGTCACCCGGCTCCTTCTTGGGCCTAGAGTGTCGCCAGAGGCCTCTGGGGCCTCCCCATTGGGACCGGGTGCCAACGCTCTCTTTCTGGGCTTCGCGGTGCCTGGATGTACCAGGCTGAGGCTGCCGCCGAGCAGCCCTATTGTACCGCTGAAACACAGACGAACTCCTGAAACTTGTCGATGACCGCCGCTACAGCATTGCCGACCAAGCCAGGAGGAGCCATTGGAGCATTCAGTAGTACAGCCCGATCCATGTCAGGGAGATCTGACAGGGTGAGCCACAGATGCCTTTCTGTGGCTACCTGGGCTGACATGGACCGACCAACAGCCCGCGCTGTATCCTTGGAGGGCCTAAAGGTTAGTTCGGCAGCGCAACAAAACTCCTTGATATTGTCAACTCCAGAGCTAAGTCCTTCGTCCAACTCCCGCAGCAGGTTAGCCTGGTGTGCCTGCAACACACCCATTGTGTAGAGGCAACCCGCAGCCTGACCCGCTGCCGCGTAAGCCTTCCCTACTGAAGCCGAAGTAGCCCGCAACGGCTTAGTAGGAAACACCGGGGCCTTTAGCGATGATGCTACGCTAGGGGAGAGATAGCTAGCTAGCATCTCTTCCACACGGGCATCGCCCCGTAGCCACACTCCTTAGCCCCAACTACGTTCGCATACAGCGAGGTTTGTTGGGGAAAAGTACGCACCGCATACGGGGTCTCCCAGGACCTAGACACCTCGGTGTGCAGGACAGGGAAGAACGGTAGGACCCGGCATGGAGGCTGAGACGCGGGGCGCAGGAATTGCTCATCCAGCTTACTGGGTGCACGCTGCTTCCGCTTTTTGACCAGCCAAGCTAGCTCAAACTTGGACACGGCCCACGTTACAACCTCGAGGAGCTCCTCATGCAGCACAGGCTGTGAGGAGTCCGCGGGCTCGCTAGCGTCCATCATCTCTTTCTCCTCAAAGGAAGAATTGTGGAGCACCGCGCTGCCGCTGGGCGTGTTTCCCCGATGGAACAGGCACTCGACAAGGGCAGGGGAGGCCGGAGAGGACTCATCCGACTCCATGCCTTCTGCCAGATCGGCCTGCAAGCCCCACGACCGCCGGCGCCGCTTTGCCTTGGCAAGAGCGGGACCGGAGCCGCGAGGAAGAGCGCTCTCTTCAAAGAGCGCTCTCCGGGAGCGAGCATGCGCATAGCCATGCGGCTGCAATGCGAGCAATCGACTCCCTTGAGAGCCGATTGAGCATGCTCCACTCCCAAACAAACAACGCATCGGTTGAAACAGGGATGAACACATAGCCGATATTTTTGTTTGCTAGCCATGCTTGAACAGAATCTCTCACACAAAGTGCTCACCTGAACAAGCAGAAGCTAATGTCACTACCATCGCTCAGCCATTTTGTAGCTCCTGGTTTGTGCGACATCACCCACCAATGACGTCACGACTTGCCTATTGGCCAGATTTCACACGTGGTTCAGAGTTTGGACAACGCGAGGCATTCCCAAAGCGTTGAAGTTCCTGAATGGGGAACTTTCACATGACACACTGCACACACCATGTAATACCAAACCAAGCATAGAGCTTAAACTCCAATTTCGTACTATTTATCATCATTGATAGATGCGTGTGCTTAGATATGCTGTAAAGTTTTCTAAGTTTAGGCTGTGTTTACCAGCACCAAGCACCATGTTGACAAAGCCTCACTTAATGATGATGATTAATGAACACAGAGAAGCTTAGTGGCCTTTCAAGTGCCCTTAATGATATCGAGGCCACAGCCTATAGTTTTTCTATCTTATGTCGTTTTAATGAATGCAGATTAAAGTCATTTGTCAAAGAGCAAGTTTGATGGAAGAATATTAACAACGTGGCTAGGGATTTTTCTGACCTTCATTTACAAAGCATTTAGGGATTAATGGATAAAAAAAAGACAAAATAGCCCAGTTTACACACATCAGGATGCTTTCTTTTCAAGCTTCATGGAATTTTAGTATAGCATTTGAGTGGAGGGAAATCAATAGCTCATTTGGTATCTCATTAAAGACATAATGGAAGGTTAAAAAGGAAACGTTTATCCATATCAGTTCCGGTCTTGATTATGGGTTGAGATTAATTTTATAATCTACCTGAAGTGAAAGTGGTGGAAAATGAGAATTGATTTTAGGAAGCAAAAACCTTCAGCATGAGATAAATATTTTGTAATTATTCGCATTATTCACAGGTTTTATAAAGTTTAATGGCCTTACTGCTATCACTGTTACAGTATAACACCGTACAATCTTACAGTCCTTACAGTTATTAATTTTCATTAACCAACTTATTCTAATTAAGGTTTTAGTGGACAAAGTGGCGATACACCCTAGATGGTACACCATTGGGCACCATGCACACAGACCTAGCGGTGTTATTTGTTTTATTTAAAAGCAAACTAGAAAAAACACTTCAAGTTATTATCATAAGATCAGGCTTAAATCTGGGACCATGAAATTGCAAGATGCCACACAATATTGAAATAAATAAATTGTGTGCGCTTTTATTCATTTAAATGGAATTTTCATTTATTTAAATTCTTACATTATAAATACGTTTTAATACTTCAAAAAGTAGCACAAATGCAATCACATTTTGGCAGATGTTTCAAATATCTCTTAGAGCTGGTATGGATTAAAGCATGAAACATGAATGTGGTGAGACACAATTATGATAAAAAAAAAAAGATTCTTCAGCTGGTCTTGGAGAATGACTACAAAATACTTGAAATTGCTTTTAATTTTTTGGATAGAAATTTTTATCTAATCACACAGTTTTAAATGCTGGGAACTGTATTCACTGCTAGATGCTTATGTAAGGCCCTTAACTTCCAAGGGCTCAGCTCTGTGCTTACATTTAATTCTGTCTGGTTTATTAGCCATCATCTTATCTGCCACGTGAATACATCCGTAATGTGGTAGCTTTGTTCCTCTTCAAAAAAAAAAAATTAATAAATAAAAGCTACCGGTTTGCATGTTTGCTGAAATAAAAAACTGGCAAAAGAAAAGCAAGTAAAGAAAAAGAAAAAAGACTTCCAATTCCTCAGCAAAAAAATAACAGGTGCTGTAATATTCCAGCATTGTGATGTACTTTACACAATAATGAGTTTTTGGAATGTGTTTCTATTGTGAGTTGAGCCAGATGCTGGATCATTAAGCTCTATCTTTCTCCTGTTATAGGTAAGCTCCTCTGTGAGTGCCAGTCCCTGCTGTAATACGTCCAGATTCAGAGTGTGACCATTAATCAAGACAAAGCGTTAGAGAGGCTTGTTGACTACAAATGCTTTTAAACAACAACAACAACAACAACAACAACAACAACAACAACAGAAGTATCTCACATTTCAGGCTTTCTGCAAGATCAGAGTGATACCTATGAATATATAATTTCTTTACCTGCTGAAGGTCTTCAAAGGTTTAACATGAGTATGTGAGTAAAGCACTTATGTGCATGCGCAAAAAAAAAATCTTCAAATCTTGCTTCAAACCCTTCATGTTGCCTACTGTATTAACTTCTGAAAACTACAGACTTTCTTATTTGCCTCTGTCTGACTACAGTCCATCACAGACATTTAGAAGAAAAAAAAACCTTGACATGACCTTGATCAAAGCATCATATTCACTATGTGAGCAAATCAGTGAGCAAGATTTTAGGCATCATTAGACATAGTTGTAGTTTCATATACTCAGTTCTCTACATGATCTTTGCAGGAATATAGCCTTAGTAAGAATGAAAAAAAAAAGAAAATGCAATATTTCCATATTAATTTGGAAAAAAATATATATTCATAATCATTATTTGAATCACAAACACAGAAAATCTTCAATTCAATTTTGAGTGTCGTAGAAAACAAAATACCTGATATTGAGTCAGTACACTACCTATTCCACAATAAAATACATGTTATTTTGGACTTATTCTGGTGAAGACTCATCCAATCTTGCTGGATAAATACTTTTAAAAATCGAATATACAATGTTTTTGCTTATTTGTTCTTCCCCACTTTTAACAAAATGTCACATCATGTTTCAAATTGAGCTGAAATGTTTTATAGACCACAACCGTGAGGTGATGAAAACAGAAGTGAATTAAGACATGTCTGGAAAAGACAAAGGATCTTTGACACCCTGAGTGAACTGATATTGTGACATGATCACATCAGCTGCTGCACAACACTGTTTTGCTCCACTCTGTAACATTTTCATGACAGGTAAATCTCACGGTTTCCAGAAAGGCAATTATCTCTAGGAATGAAGTAGTAAATGACTGGCATCGGTTCACAATGACTATGAGCTCAGCGAAACTCTGGCTGATAATGGGATACCTTTTTATTTTCTTCATTGTTCATGTTGTGCACCAATGGCTTTTTGATTCACTTTTCTATCTACAGGAATGCGAGTCACACTCTTCCCCAAGGTCCTATGCATGAACGGTATATATGTAAAATTCAATTCGGAACAATACAGTAAATGGATCACATAGTCAGTGTATATGGCCTTTCTCCAAAGTGCTTTCAGCGGCGAATAATTTACGATGGCCATATTTTGATGCTTTCAGCAGAATGGTCTACGTAAGCAGATTTCGACACAAATGTTTTTAATCATCCAGGCTATTTTTGCATGTCAAGTAGCTCAGTGCATCAGTATTCATAGTTTTTTTGTAAAGCTTTTAACTGTTCTGCTCTTTAACAATGAATCTTAACTGGTAAGCTATCATTGCTAGCACTTCTATAACAGTCACTCTGTTGAAACCTTTTAGCTACCTGACATGAGAATCAACAAGTTTAGGATTATGAGATCGGCATGTTACCTTCAGTAAGTTCACAGTCCTGAAGGCCATATCTTGCTCAATGACCAGTGGGATTTGCAATATTGTTCCAGGCTTAAGCACAAAATGTTAATTGGGTTAAAACTGTGTCTGATTAAACATCATGGATGGAATCAAAATGTGATTTACCACAGGTTATAATCAATAAACTGCTGGTTGTCCAAAAATAATGTGGAATTTATCATTAATTTGATTGATTGAAGGTCCAAAAGTGGACCTTTAGCACAGGTTGGTATCCATCCTAACCAAAAAAACTATTGTGCTAATTTCTTGTAGTTTAGCTCTTAATTTCAGTTACTCCAGAGCTGTGGCCAGTGAACAAACAAACAGGCTTAATCACATGTCTGCTGGATACTTTTTATTATATTGAGAGTGTGAATGTTCCCTAGGAAGTAATTATCATACAATAAAATTATACAAAATACACATCCAGCATGAAGGTAGGCTTGCCGAATATTTAATCTCTTAAGCCTTAAGCACTTATAGTAACTGACACTAGAACTGATCAGAGATTTAACAGCGTGTGCTTAACAGAAATTTGGATCAGTAGAGGAGAAGGTGTTATGGTTATTTTTAATTATATCTAGGAATCATTCTAAAAGCCAGAAATCATTCAAACATTACACTTTTTAAACTACAATAACCAAAAATGTAGACAATATTTTTTATAAGACAATATACTACAGTACATACTGCAATACACAGTACACACTCTTGAATTAATACTGAGATTAGAATTAAATATTGAAAACACACAAACTATACAGAAATCATTAGTTTATCTTAATTTAATTTAAAACATCTTATTCATGTCAAACCAAGCATCATGATTATATGGCTTCCACGATTTGGAGTGGAAGATCTTGAATGACCTGCTATAGAGCGCTGACCTCAACCTATTATAACACCATTAGGATAAATTAGAATGCTGACTGCACCCCAGGCCACCTCGCCCCACATCCGTATATGACTTTATTAATGCCCTTGTGACTAAATAAGCACAAAGTTTAGTTGAATCTTCCCAGATGTTATAACAGGAAATGAAAAAAAAAGCACATATGAATTTAATGGTTAAGCATCCACAAAATTTTGTCCATATAGTGTATGTAATATAGGGTATGTCATTAGAAACACACCTTTTGAAATATACGTTCTTTGTCCTATTGGTCCTATATTTCTTCTAATGTATATGTTGCCATTGCATAAAACAATGTTCCAACAGGATACATAAGTTAACCATTTTGTCTATGCATAATTAAAACCAAGTCATATCCAGCATATTCTCTGAGCATATAACTGCTGAGCTTTATGCTAAGATCAAATAAACACATTTTCTAAATGAAAATATACCATTAATTTTCCAAAGCAGTTATGTTACAAATTCTCCACAATTTGGACCTTTCTAAATGCAAATGTCATGACTTTCTGGATGACCTAGCTGGTAATATGATGAAGCACTGATGACGGCTGCTGTTTAGTGTTTATATGTCAGCTATCATATGGAGAGGTCATCTTCAGGGTGATGCTAACCCATGTTTACAGCCCACAGTTAAGACAGCTTGCTCGTTAGTTTAATTTCAAATTTGGCCCCCTCATGAAATGACATTGAGACTGATGAGAGAACCCAGCTGGCCTTTGCCATTGACTGATGACTGCAATGAAAAGCTGTATCATTTTTTTAACTCAGAGATGGCTCACAGGCCTTTGACTGCCACGACTGGAAATTAATGTTTTTTTTTTTTTTTTTTCTGTCTTTGGTGAAGCAGAGTATGTGTCATTCATGCCAGCACACCATCTGAAATGCAATCAATTTTGCAAGCAAAGTAAGTGATAATGACTCACACCACCAAAAGAACAATAATGTGTCAGACATTTGCTAAAAAGTTCACCAAAAGTCACAGATCAATGTATTCTCGAAAAACATTTAAAAACACTTCACCACTATTTGTGAGCTTTTCAGAGTTGAGGTTTGCTTGGAAATGAATAATACGTTCCAAAAATGAAATCACATTTATCAGCACATGATATCAAAAGAGTTTTTAATGTACAAATCTTGGCTGTTGGGTTGCTTGGTTGTCTAATAAGCTTGTGCTTTATCACTGCAAGTGGAATTTGATTTCGAGTAATTAAAGAAATGCATTTTGCTCTTTTTGTCCTGACAGCTCAAGTACTCCACCGAGAGAATGAGTAAGGACTTGGGTTCCTGTGAAAGGGTTCTAATCTTACAATGACTCTAATAAAGAAATTAAACGGATACACAAAAAAAGTCTAGTTACCATTGTTGCTTTCACTTCATTTACTCTCTTTAAATGTGTGGTAACTGTGTTATAAGCCAGAACCTGCTTGCTCTATATATAGAGCTGTAAATCCTGCCATTTTATACTGTAAGTATATTGGGTTAAAGTTTAAAATTTGGCTAGTTATCCCCTAAAAAAACGAATATGATTTCTGTCAAGATGTCATGCAGCCAATACAGACACAGTTGCAGAAACACAACAGTTTTATTCTGAAAGCTTCTAACAAGATTCAATATGTAAGCCGATCGAACTATGATTTAAAATCATAGAGTGTAGGACAAAACAATAAGGCCTGAAACTGACTAGTCAAGAACACAGCACGTATACTTCACAATGCTGAAAGGCCATATAGACTGTGATCAGTTTGGGTGTGGTTGGTCAGGTGAGTGAGACCATGTGATGTAAATAGGAGTGATTGGCAGCCATGTTTTGGTACATGTGGTGCTATGGGTAGTAGTTTCCAACAAGAACATGACAAAACTAAAGTAATACATCACAGCGTTGTACATATGCGTATTACCTTTCACTTTGTCTTTAACTAAAACTTTTACAGATAAAAAAAAAAAATGCAATCCAGTCATAAAATGTATAAATTGCTGCCCCTGAAAGCATGCAAAGCGTGTTCATTGCAATCCCTTATGTCTTGCTGCTTTTTGTCCTTGCATACTTTTACAGGATAGTTTTACAGTCCTTAATCTACCCATTAACTACTTTATTAGTATCACTTGTTTAGTATCAATGGTGTTCTGGCTCATTGATGGAATTATCCAATAAGCCCAACATGTTGCAGCACTGCATTTTAAAAGATACAGATGCAGGTCAAAGGCTTTATGTATTTTTTACTGTAATTATCAAATTGGGGAGAAAATGTGGCTTTTTCTCTGTAAAATCTCTGTAATTTTGACTGTGGCATGGCAGTTAGTACCAGATATTCCTATATGAGTATTTCAGAAACTGCTCAAATCCTGAAACTTTGGTGCAAAAAATAAATAACATCCAGTGAGCAGCTATTCTTGATGGGAAAGGTAAAAAGGAAGCTCAAAGGAAGGCTATTGGTGTCTCAAATAACTTTTAAACCTGTGGTGAGCAGAGAAACATATCAAAACACACAAAATGCACAAATTTGAAGCAGAATTTTTACCTCAACTCTTCCTGACAGTCAAGAGCAATTTAAGGCTACACCAGCATCCACCAAACTGGAAGATTGGACATCGACAAATGTCTTTATTCAGTTTTCTGCTGTGAGCCTATCTATACAAAAAAAATAAAAAATGAGTAAAAAAACCTTTTGTTCTGTTTCTTACAAAAATGTTGCAGTCAATTTATTTTGCTGCAAGCAATAAAGAATTAATCAACCGGTATTATAAATCACACAGAAGGAGAAAGACTGACATTTAAATCAGTTAAAAAACAATATAGAAATATTCTGAATAACAAATAGACACACACATGCACACAAACACACACACACACACACACACACACACACACACACACACACACACACACTGAAAAGACTCTTTGGCTAAACTCATTCCCTCATTTTTCTTCACTTGAGATGAGAATATTGAAGAAGCTCCATTGAACAATTTGTCTTTTTTTTTTGCCAATTAATCTGCCATTGATGCCACACTACAGATAAGATGTCAGTCACATGTGACAGCTAATTCAGAGCACCACATATACACAAAAATGAACCCTGCTCAATAAAATGTCAGAATATGACAGGCCAGAAATGGAGGATGGAGACATTGTGATAAATGTAGTATGAATTCAAGTGTGAATTTTCTTATGTCGCTCTACCATGAGATGATGGAAACTTAAAAGCAATTGAAGTATTTACCTAAAAGGTTACTTGTAATACAACTGCTGCACATAAGACTGTGCTCATTAAATACTTCCTGCATGAAGAAAGCATGATCTCTATGATAAAAAGGTTAATACAGCAAAGAAGAAACTGACAGTAAAATGGTGCCAAGGCACTGCCACAGCAACTGTGATTACACTTTCTGGTGCCAGATTTGTTCAGCATAAATCAGCCATCGTGCTCAACTTCCAAGCAGTAAATTTGGTGCTGTGGGTCTCTTAATTCCACACCATCACCTCACCACCACACATTTCTTCATTTCTTCATTTCTGGAAACATGCATGCTTTGGTTTGTGTTATTGCATTATGTTGTACATGACATTTTATACCAGAACAGAAAAATGCTAAATTATCTTCATTTAAAACTTATTTATATAATTAATTCACTTATAGCTACTGTATATTTGATTTTATTTAGGACATAAAAAACTATTTGATACATAACATCCAGACATGGTGCCAATTCTGGGATTTTAAATATATATAAATGTATAAAATAATATATAAAATATATAAATTCGACTTAGGCAACGATTTCAACAGGGATAAAATGGGATCTAATAGATTGAAAACAAGAAAATAAAATTAATAAACATCTAATTAGAATTTAATATATAATAGCATTGATACAGTTTTTTTGGATTGCTTACACACTAAAATTAAAAGTAGTACACTATTAGCAAAACCTTACACTCAAGAGGCAAAACATCAGCCCATATTTGCACAACTATAAGCACATTGTCAACCTCACACTTGTTGCAAAACTCTACACACAGTGATTTGCAAAACACTAAACACACTTAACATACATTACACACAAAAATCTATCATGAAGTCACTTCCTTGCAATACCAAAGCACTGACTGTCAAATTACTGCACCGCCCAACCAATTGGTTCAACACAGTCATCAGGTGTGCAAACACTTGTTTGCTTAATTGTAGACACACCAATCAGGTGTATAAGCACTATAAAAAGCAGCAGGTGAGTTCATCGGTCTTCAAGCACAATGGAAAGAGTCAGAGAAAGAGTAAGGAGGAGAACGAGGAGAACGAGGAGAACGAGGAGGAGGACAAGGAGGAAGAGGAAGACAAGAAGGTGCTCAAAGAGGACCGAATCTGACAAATGAGATCCGCACAACACTGGTTGACCACGTTGTCAACCACGGCCTGATGCTGAGGGAGGCTGGACTGCGAGTACAGCCAAATCTATGCCAATACACAGTGGCAAGTGTGATAAGAACATTTCAACTGGAAAATAGGTATTGTAAAAATATCATCATATCAAAAACATCTGCACGGTTTCAGTAACTGCTCACAGTACTTTATTCTATGCACTATCAGCACTTCTGTTACCTTTTCCTGTGAAATTATTGTACTATTGTATACTGTTTTTTTCCTACATAGGATTGAGGGTCAGGAACGACAAGGGGGAAGGCCTCCTATGTTCACAGAACAGCAAGAGAGGGAGATAGTGAACATGGTTTTGGCCAACAATGCTATAACACTCAATCAGCTCCAAGCTAACATTGTCAATAACCACGCCAGTTTCAACGATATCCATCAGGTCTCAACATCAACACTGGCACGTATCCTACAAAAAAAACATATTCAAATGAAGCAAATTTATAGAGTGCCTTTCCAGCGCAATTCCGAAAGGGTGAAACGACTGCGGCATGATTATGCAGAGGTATGTTTTCACTTTAGCAGTGTGGTCTTGCATACTGTCTCATAATCTTTTACTGTACTGTAATATGTATACTAGATCTACACTGAACTACACAATTTTGCATGACAATAATAATATAACACTCTGTGCAGCCATTACACAGAATGGGGTCCTCCACCGCCATGCCCATATGGGCCCTTGCAACACAGCACTCATACTTACATTCTTGGACCAATTGCACAACATAACAGCAGCAAATCAAAACCATTATATGCAATACATTGTTGTCTGGGACAATGTGTCTTTCCACCGTTCTGCTCTGGTTCAGAACTGGTTTCAGCAACATCCACATTTCACCGTCCTATATCTTCCACCATACTCTCCATTCCTCAACCCTATAGAAGAGTTTTTCTCGGCATGGCGGTGGAAGGTATATGATCTCCGTCTCCAGGCTGAGGTACCCCTCATCCAAGCCATGGAGGAGGCCTGTGACCAGATGGAGGTAGCAGCAATGCAAGGATGGATTCGTCATTCAAGACGTTTCTTTCCAAGGTGTCTTGCTAATGACAACATTGCCTACGATGCTGATGAAATTCTTTGGCCAGATCCAGCTAGGCGAAGAGACAATGTCTAGTTCTTTTTTTTTTTTTTTTTTTTTACAGTGAACTTGCAGTACAATACGTGAAGTGACGTTTTGTTACAGTATTATGAATCTCCATGTCAACATTTTGGGCGTGTTGACAAATAAATGAGTTTCTTCAGTCTGCAACATTGGTCTTGTGTAGTGTTTGGTGAATTTTCATTATATTTGTACTTTATTGATGGTAGCCTACTCTAATCATAGGGAAGTAGAATTGCTAAAAGTTTTTTAGGTTTATCACAGCAGAGTGTAACTCGTGCAAACAAAGTATAGTAATGTGAAACCTGTGTGTTTCATATGGTAACAAAGTGTGGTTTTTACACAGAAGTTTATAGTTTTTATAAGAGTGTTTAATTATGCAGAGGATCTGTAGTGTTTTGCTAATTGGGTGTGTGGTTGTGCTAATTGTGTGTAGTGTTTTGAAAACACGGGCCCTGTTTTGAAAATCGTGCTTAAGCAATCCAAAAAACTGTAAAAAAAATTCAATACTAATGAAAATATGAAAATCTATAATAAAGTGTAAAAAAAAAAAAAAAAAAAAAGTAATGTAGAATTGTGTGAACATGACCGTAAAAAAAAAAAAAAAAACCTGAAAATAAAAACAAAAGGTTGCACCTAATTTACTACAATTAATATGTATTGTACATGAAATGTGAAGAGTGCTAAACAACAAATAATATTTTTTATTAATATAAAGTACATACTATACGCTATCTGGACAAACGTTTGTGAACACTAAATCTATAAGATTCATATGTGCTCTTTGAAAATCCCATTCCACTTTTACTGTTTGCTATTATGATAACCTCCACTCTTCTGGGAAGATGTTCCACTAGATTTTGTGGGGTTGTGGAGATTGTGCTCATTCAACCACAAGGGAGTTTGTAAATTCCGATACTGATGTAGTGTGAGGATGCCTGGGGTGCAGTCAGCATATTAATTTATAAGTTCAGAGCTCTATAGCAGGCTGTTTAAACTCTAAGTTTATGGAGCTCATTTTTTGTGCACAGGGACATTTTATGTTGAAACAGATTTAGGTATGGAAAAGCTCATATGGCTGGAAAAGTCAGGTGTCCCAGTAGTTTTGTTTACATAATGTAATGTCATTTCTGTAAATGCTCGATCAAAAAAAAAAAGGATTGAATTATTGATGCATTCTTCCAAATATGTGGAAGACAAGAACATTGGAATTTAATTTAAATAACAATCCACACTAATTATTATCGGGTGTCATGATCAATTCATTTCAGCAAGACTTTATAACAATGAATGCATTTCTTATTCTATTCATGCTTTTCATTATCTTCACCCACACTGACTGCCTGTGTGCAATTTAGTGTGTGCTAATTGTGAATGACAGCTGAACGCTATGTAACAACCCTTTCATTGACAATGTTTCAGGAGTTCGGAGTCGTCAAAGAGCTCTTAGACGTGGAGAGCTGGCGCCGAAGTGCTGGACGAGGCAGAACACAACTGTTGTGATTCAGCACTAAATAAACGAGAGCAAAACGGACAGCGCAGCTGCTAATTAAATGTGTCAGGACTTGATTGGAGATTGGCACACGGCTCAGACTTCCTGCAGCTGAATCCTGTGGGGTGCTTTGCACCTGCAGAGCCAGATGTTTTGGAGGGGATGAATATCCTCATCCTGGCTCAGGCTTACTCCTGTCTCCTTTATTCACCCAATGCTCTGCTTTCTTTTCTTCTGGGTCTGAATCCATTCATTGATTCATAGATCCAATAAGCGGACAATATACCAAAAAAAGAGAGATCATGTTGAGAATAGGTTATTTGTTTTTTGTTCATGGAGGTTAATTTGCAATGCTCTGTGCAGCCAGGTGCACTATGTGATTACAGCACGCTTTTAAGATTTTTACTTGCTACACCATACAAGATGAGCACATAAAAGATCTTGGATGAATTATATAAAGACTGTTCACAGTATCAGATTGTATGATGAAGGTCTTCTCACAATAGACCAGTGATTATGAGGAAGAAATAACAAAGCATGCTGTCAATCAGTGTAATCCGGGCTCATATAGAAAATATGTTTATATTTTAAAACAAATAAGAATATTTTTCTGTATTTTTTACTTCATAGTTAATAATATATTTGTAACAACCACATGAGATTGATGCCATCCTATGTTGCTAGTTCTATTGGTGACTTTTATATGAGATTCTGACATTGCCAGAATGTCTTTGGCAGCAATGCACTAAACTACAATTAAGCATGTCACATTAAACATTCTAAAACCACCGATCTCAAGTTGCAACCAAATAGATACTTTACACTGTATAATTATTTTAGGGTGTAAAACTGCCTAATGTGTGGTGAATAAGGTTTGACATCGTATGGCTTTTAAACTCTCTAATAGTCACTATAGGTTTATATTCAAGTAACACTATTTGGACAAAACGTGGAAACCTTTCCATAAGATTCATATGCTCTTTTTGAACAGTGTCATGTCATACAATGTCATACTAAAACAAGTTTGAATCTCTATTTTTCTACACATTTTGCCTATGCTAAGTGCATTTAACATTGTGGTAACAGTTTGGGTAGGAACCACATACAGTATGTCTGGAAAAGTCAGGTTTCCCAATACTTTTCTCCTTATAGTGTATTTACAGTATTACATCAGTCATTACGCCTCCCTATCATTAGAAGTCTATTACACTTGAGTTATAATCTAACATTTCTAATTCACTTCCTGCTTTTAAAGTTTCTACATTATCTATAAGTCAGTAAAAGCATGACCTTATTAAAAAAAATTGTCATGCTTAATTTCTGAGTCTTTTGTACTTTAAACCTTGCCATGATCTTTTGGCTACTCTTTGCATTGAAGCTACAGTCTTGTCTTAAACCTCAACTTAATAAGGTAAACCTTTATTTCTGAAACAAGGCAACACTTTGTAAAGCCACTTTTCTTTGCCTCCAAGGACAGAAGAAGCCATCATCAATGAAGCAGAGATAATTGCTGCCAGATGAGATGTCAAACAAGGAGGAGAGAATTAAAGCCATTTTGTGCTGATGGACATTTCATCAAAAGTAAAGCCACAGACACAATGTGAGTCTGAGAGCTAAAAAAAATGGGTTTTGTGATCCTCATTTCAAATATTTAGTGGAAATTTGTTTGCAAATGTTTACAAGGGTCTTTACAATTTGTTTGGCCCAGATCAAGTCTTATATTTAGCCTTAGAGTTGAATAGTTGATTTTACCTTTTAAAAGATTTTTGTCCTGATCTAGCCACCTGTACTTGTGCAGCTTTGTTATGAAAGCTAGATAGCAATAATTTGCTAGAATAGGACAATAAACTTTAGCTGGAACAAAAAAGACAAATTAAACTATAGTTAACTAGACAACAAAGCTTTAGCTACACTGACAACAAAACTATCACTAGTAAATATTGTTTGTAAGAATGTAGCTTACAAAAGCTCTTTTAGGACCATATTTCAATTAGTTAGCAAGAATTTTTCTATACTTAAACTTCTATACTACTATAGAATATATATATATATATTTTAATGGCATTAATTTTATTAACTCGTGATTAATGCAGCACGCATTTCTTTTAGACCAGTTTTAATAAAAATATACATAAATAAATATAAAAGAGGCGAAATTAAAACCTTTAACTTAACACACATTTATTTATGACATCTTTACTCAGTCAACGAAAAATCTAATCAAAAAAGCAAAATTCACCATGATGTACACATCCGCTAAATAAAACAATCCGTGTGGAAACATTGCAAAATTTCTGAAGGGTATCCTAATGATTTAGGTCATTTAAAACACTACAGTTACTTTAAAACATTAACAAGTTTATTTTGTGTTCATGCTTTATTTTCAGAATGGTTTTACTAATAATAAACATTCATTTGCATAAAGCATATTTGTCTATGCCCATGTTGATTATGTGACTGGTCTGCACATTCACTCTGCGTTGTGTTGGCGAATGGACGAGACCAGACAACAAAGACCCCTCTGAGCACGTTTTATTCCGAACGAATAAAAAGAACTAATTAATAAAGAAACTTCAGTCAATGTCCTTCCCAGACAATTTCAGCATTGACCTCTCCGCAGCCGCGCTTACTGCGAACTGAGGGAAAGCAACAGGAACATAATTCTTAAAGGAATTAAAACAACCACATAAGTATAGAAACATGAAATTAATTTTAAGCAAATAATTGTACTCTACTACATTACTACTACTATTACTACTTGTAATAGAGTGTAAAATAATTAAATAATAATAAAATAATTAATAACAAAGAGAAAGATTTTGAGGGAAATGTATATATTTATAACATCTGTTACAATTAGTTGGTGCATTTAAAAACTTGAAATGTGTTAATTCATGGTACTTTTAGAACAAAATATATAATTCCTAATATGTTTGGATGCTGTATAAAATGTATATAAAAACAGAGTGCATTAATTTGCACATTTTATAAACCCATATTTTATTTATAATCGTATTCACTATTTTAAGGGAATTAATAAAGCAATTTTGAATTTGAAGGCCGCAAAAAAAATATTGCTAAAATAAATTGCTTAAGGTTGACAGAACGAAGCACACTGGAAGGGTGCATGCAACCACACATTGCTGCAGAGATTGTGCTTGCTTTCATTTTATCAATAACCTGTGAGCAGTGCCCAAACATTTGCATACACTCTTACTTTCTATGTTTTAGTTATAGAATTCACTTTGTGGCACTGTCATGCTGTAGAATATTTTCTCTTTGGCAATGGCACTGTACCATGAGTACTCTCATCTGTAATAACAATGTCAAATGAGTACTATATTGCAGAAAAAAGACTAAAGATTTGTTTTTACAGCTTGCCCAAAAAGGCGTTATTACTTTCGACCACTTGAAACACAAACTTGCACACAAATAAAAAAGTGTGGTTATTTTAACTTTAAAAACGTGACTGAAAAGGAAAAAACAAAAACTGATATTTAATGACACAAATGACACTTAAATGACCATTTGACATTTTGGTGGCATCAATACAGCTAAATATAGCTAATGCATATAATGTACAAAAATTAGGCAGTTTTGAAAAGACAATTTCGCATAACAGTAAACAGAACCAGGTTGATTTCACTTGTGTTTACATGAGCTTAGAGCAATTTACAGTCTGTTTACTCATTGAATATGCATGAGAAGATATAGACCGCTACTGTCCCAACATGTTTAGTGCCATGAATATTCAAATCCATATTGTACAGGTGAAATAAAGTAGATGTATACAACCTAAATGCTAATGAAGCTCTACCAGTACCACTTCTGTCAATAAAGGATTTTACCTCTTCTTCCCATAAGGCATGTTTTAAATGTTTAGAAAACTTTAAGCCTCTTTCTTAGAGAGTGTGTGTGTGTGTGTGTGTGTGTGTGTGTGTGTGTGTGTGTGTGTGTTGGCTTAGACTGTTGATGTGATATAAACTATACTCTTAAAGTACATTGTGATTTTCAGTTTTATTCTTTTTTTCAATAGTGATTTACATTTTCACATTTTCTTTTTAGCTTGAAAGACAGGCAACCTGTTAAGTCATTTATTACAGCTGCCCTTTGTCAAAGATATAAGCATAATTATGAATGGAGCTGATGCATGATGGATTAAAAAGGGATTTACTAGCTGGAAAAAGCCATTACAAAATCCACCAAGCCTCATAGATTTATAGGTGTGCAGGTCTTTTGCCTTACTTTAGAATGATTCCAACACTGGTTTAAATGTTGTTCATTTATGCTCCTCAGACAAAGTATAGAACGCTGGATTGTTCTCTAAAAGTAAATGGAATCACAAAAAAAAAAAAAACCCTATGGATTTAAAGAGAGAAAGATGCCATCCTCTGAGATATAACCATAGCAACAAATACATAATGGTAATTTAGATAGGGTGACAGGATTTTGATTAATAAAAGCACAGTAAGTTAAAAAAAAAAAAGGTCATTCAGGTATGAACAAGCAAAGAATTACTTCTTGAATTGCTTCATCAGTTTAGGTTTGTGTTTGGAAATTTATGCATGATCAAACATGTCTAGCCAGAGTGCATGTACACTCCAAAAGTATGTGTGCGCGTGTGTGTGGTGTGTGTGTGTGTGTGTGTGTGTGTGTGTGTGTGTGTGTTTATAAATGAATCACAAGTGCATTGTGTGAAAGAAGCACTGTGTAGCTGTATTGAAGTCCATATGCCTAAACAATTCAAGGACCACTCACTTGGAAACCACTGCATGTTTTTTTTTTTTTTTTTTTCCAAGTTATTTTATCTGAATCATTTCAGTAGTATAATTGGTTTGCACTGAAGGATTTGTTTCAGGATGGGAACTTGGCTATATTTATACATTAATGAAAAGCTTTAATTAATATGCCTTTAATTATTTCTGATCCAGTTCCAAAATGAATAGAAAAACTATAAATAGAGATCACTGATCTACCCCTAGGGGAGTTTGGAAAACATTGAAATTCTTTTCCTCAGATTTTGGCCTCAAACCTCATTATTAAAAAGAAAAGGATTGTAATATCAAAGCAGACTGAAAAGATCACCTTTATTCATTTAAACCTCAGAAACACATAGCACCTCTAACTCATTTTACATGCTGCATGAATGAATTTCCCATTTTCTTATATTGAATCTTGGATGTATTTTCTTTTACTGGTTTATATGTAAAAATGGTTGAATAAGAAGGTAAATTGGGGTGTTTTGGATTTATAATTTTTTAATCACCTTTGGGAATGGTTTTATCCTGGCCAAGGCTGAAGTAAATCTGTAGCCTATTCTATAAAATCTAAGCATGAGGCACTCTGGATTGGACTAAATCGCTCTAATGTCACCATGTTCACACCATGCTCAGAAAATGCATTTACCAGTGTTTGGGAAGTTGAAGCACACCTACGTGGACATAGGAAGTATCCAAAATTTCACACACAGTAACTTGAGAATCGTAAGGATTGACAGATGCATTTGACATATTGTCAAATGCATCTACATTACATTTGATATTTTATAACTTTTTATGAATCAGGCAATAGATTTATTCATGTTTCATGTATTCTGTGAAATCTTTATGAACATCATACTTTTATCCTGATGTTGTTTAAAAATGGAATGCAAACAATTAAAATATACTTCACTGTGCTATTAATTTTTTTAATAATCCATGTTAACATATTTAAAAACTGGTATTGTTTTTTTATCAGGTTTGTTATATCCCTGTTTTTTCCTATATCTTGTTCAAATTGGGCCCTTCCTGATTTATATATAAATTGGAAAGACATCATTAGGGGGGAAGCTCAAAGTTTAAAGACTAATTTGTTTTTATTTAATCAGAATATGAAAACTTGTCACAACTACAGATGTTGAGACTCTGATTTCATTCATTAGCACAACAAAGAAGAAAATTCTTCACATATAGACTTTGTGTCAAACATCTAGAGTGGATCTGTGTCTATATATTTGCATGGTGATTAACAATGTGTGCATGTGTATGCAAACATTCCCTCAAAGGACTGATACACATTCTGCAGCTGACCATTTTTCAAGGTATAATTGATATCCAGTTGAATCAACCAGTCCATTTAAACTGAGTGTTTGCATACTTCCACATTGGTGTAAATGGAGCACATCCTTCTCCATAGCACATGACTGACACTAACACCTTCCCAAATACAGTGAGACCCTGAGGGACGGTGACAGTAATTTCAACTCCGGCGAGCGTCAGCTCAAGGTAAACGTTGATCGATTCCCTTGCCCGTTGAAGCTGGACTGGAATCAGCCATATCAGCACTCCAGTGCTGCTCACATGCTGTGGGAGTTGATTAATTGCGCACACTCGATTACCCTCTAAACACATCAGCCCATCAGGTTGAAGGTTGACGGAGAACAGTGCTCCTGTGCATAACAATGTCAAACAAAACAGGATCGACGTCACTGCAAAAGTATCCTTCACGCATCCCAACTCTTTAAGGAACGCCATCCATCACGACCTGGAGCCTAACTGTGGTTAACTGACACACACTGAGTCACCGAAACACCGAGCTGTATGAAGCCGTTTTAATTTATGCACATTAAAACAAGCGAACAGAACTTTTGCATGTAAAAAACAAAAAACAAACAAAAAACAAACAATTAGTAGAAATTGAACACAACAGATATCCCAGCACTGATTACTGCATTACCATATTTTCCAGACAATAATTCGCTCCAGAGTGTACACACTCTGTCTGCTCGGTTGAAAAAAACTATTTCCTTTCTGTAAACACCTTTGAAAAGGCTGAAAAAAAAAAAGAAGAAAAATACTTTAGTGGCCTTCCATTGTTAAGTTGCTTATGTACCAGTTGACAAAATAATGAAAAAAGGATAGTTTACCAAACAGGAATACAGAAATACAGTCTACCGTAAGAACTGTAGTAGCAGGGCTACCGTAAATACACAACTAAAAGGCACACAACAACTGCAAACAATTTTAGAACAAAGTCTACATTTTTATAACATACAGTATAAGAAAGTACCTACAAGAAAAATAAAAAAATAATAAAAAATACAAATAAAAAGCATCTTATAGTCTGGAAAATAGAGCAATAATAGGGTTATTATTATGAAGAAATTATGTTATTTTTTTTAGATGATAGAGAAAAAATTAATATGATCTTATGATGTAATTATGGCATCTTGTTCTAAACATTTGAACTTAAATATGATCTTAGTATTCAAATTAGCAAAGAATTACAGTTATAAAAAAGGTGTTAGTGTGTTACCTGTTAATTGTTAAATTCTCTTTTTACAGTTAACGAATTACAGTGGGACGAAACAACAAGCATTATAAGAGTTTGGTCTACAAAAGCTACACAGATGTACAATTTATAATGGATGTAGTGTACAAGACAAAATAAAAATAAAAAATAAACTAAAATAAAACACAGACATTCCCATCACTGGCATTAGCTTAAGAGGATAAACATATTTGCCGGACACCAATGAATCTACACTTTTTTTTTTCAGGCAGGCAAATATTCTGGGCACCAATGTGGGAGGCACGGGGTCACTGCTGATTCAGCACAGCAGACAAAGCTGTCAAGGGTCAATCTGGTCATTAAGGACACGACCTGGTCTGCTGGAGCGCGATCAACCATGCAATGCAAACAAATTAAATAAAAAAAAGGTGAAAATCATGCAAAAAGCACCAACTCCTAACCCAAAGGTCTTTCCTAGAGAGTTTACAGAGGGTTAAGCCTCTAAAAGTTTATTTATTTTTTTAAATAGTTCTCTTGGAGATATCCTTTCGCCGTTTAGAGTTGAATTTGCACTGTAATGTCCACACATCAGAAGAGCACAATGTTCTTGTTAGAGTTGAAGATGGTTTGATGGGGATTTACAAACGTGTGATGTTAAAATGGTCCCACAAAAAAACATTGTACAGCAATGCAAGCCATGAAGGAAAAAGAAATGCAGACTCCATGAACTCCATGGTGGTGAAATTGAAAATTAAGCAGTGCTGGTTATAAAACACTGTGGTTAATAGTCATCGTAGGTGTTGACGTCCGTGAAATAGGCATTGGTGTAGGTTTTTCCAGCTAATTGAGGGTTAAAGTATTTATTTCTTTCCTCCAGGATCAGGTTGTTCTTGTTGAAAGCCTGTGAATAGAGAGACGCACATTGAGCCAAGTGATTGATCATTTCTAGATCAAGAGACATCACAATGCAAAAAAGCAAAACATTCTCAAACACCATTATAGTCTCAGATTAAAAACAACAAAAAAAATGTCATATGTTGCCATAAATGATAAATAATTTAAAAACAAATCAAATACACTGGTGAAAGGGTAAGTAGGTCTATAAGTGAGTAGTGCTGATAACAAGATATGCATTATACAAACACTACTCTTATTGTGTACACTTCAAAATATATTCACTACATCTTCGAACCCTATAGGTGAAGCACATTTTTGCCACGATAATTTGGAACCCATTTGGAGGGCAGTTCCCTTTGTCTTGTTCGTGTTCTTGCTAGAGAGTTAGTCATTTTGAGACTCATCAAATATGAAGACTCATCTAATAAGATTCTGTGACAGTTTGGAGGCCATGTGTGAAAATATGGGTCTAAGAAAATGATGAACCACAGAACTTAAGGTCTAGGGAAATACAGTATACCTGGTGATTGGGACCTACCATCTGCTAGAATAGTTAACTTCCTTTTTTTTTCTTCTTATTCCCAATCTACCCATTACATAATTAGTATTTCCACCTGTTCATTTATCTTATGTCTCAATGATTAGTGTGTATAAGCCCATGTTTGAAGAGTAAATCTGTCAGGTATTTTATAATGTACTCCAAAGCAGTTCCCCAGCTCCTCTATTTCCCTTGTTTGCTACTTCAATAATCTATTTAGATCCACATTCCCTTCAGTAGCCTTGTTTATCTAGTCATTCTGGTAACCATGTTACCTTAGTCCATGCAATTATTTAATTCTGATTTTTCCTTGATTTCTTGGTCTTTGTTGGTTCTTTAATTCTCAGTCATCCTGGTTCCCCTGTTTCCCCTAGTTCTAATAGTTACACCATATGGGCAAAAGGATGTAAACCGCTGACCATCACACTCATGAGCACCAATGCTCATTCCAAAATATTTTACATCAACACTGAGTTTAACTATCACACAATTGCTATTATTAGCAGCCTCCAATCTTCAGGGAAGGCATATTAACAGATTTTAGAATGTTTCTGTATTGATTTGTGCTCATTCAGCCAGAGCCTTAGCGAGGTCAGGAACAGTGAGAAGGCCTGGTGCACAGTTGGCATTCCAACTCATCCCAAAGGCATTCGGTGGGGTTGAGATCATGGCTCAAAGCCACAGTGTAGAACGCCTACCACATTTACCATGGCAAACCATGTTTTTATGGATCTCACGTTGTGCACAAGGTCAGTGTCAAGGTGAACCAGATTTGTGCCCTTTAATTCAAATGAAGGGAAAGACAAAGTCATTCTCGACACTTGTGTTCTTCCAACTTTTTGGCAACATACTTTTGCCCGTAAAATGTCTGTTGTTTCCTTAGTCCTCCCAATTCCCTTGTTTCTTTAGTCATCATAGTTCTCTATCTTCTCTTATTCTCCTAGCTATGTTGTTTCTCTGTTCCCCCAGCTACTGTGTTTCAATAGTCTTTTTAGCTTTCTTGTTTGTCTCTCTGTCTTCCTCATTATGTTTCTCTAGTATATTTTGCACCCTTGTTCCTAGTTGTCATAGTTATGTTGTTTCTCCTGTCTGTGATGTTCTCTGTGTCTCCTACTTCTCTCATTTTCCTAGTCATTCCATTTCTATTGTTTTCATAACAGTTAACTTTGTTAACTGTTTTCCATCATCCACCTTGTTCCCATGCTTTCTGACTCGTTTCTTTGGTTAAAAGATTCTTCCTCTCATTCACTTGGTCTCGTAGTGCTAATTTTTACTTTGTGTGTCCTTAGTTTCTAAGATTAACTTTGCAGCCTGTGTTTTGAAGTAGAATCAGATGGAAATAAGGATGGTTGTGCCGAAATCAAAATAATTCTGACCACCATTTGTAACAATGTTAGTTTTCATAATTTCTGATAGTTTACACAAAAACATAAACTGAATACAGAATATATATATTTTTGGATCAAGAATGCCTCTCTAAATAAAATAGACAGACAGAAAACAAAAAAATGCTCAACAATGCAGTCAGTCAAACTGAAAAAAGAAAAGAAAAAAGAAACTCGGAGCAGGCACCTGTTTTGCTTTGTGAACAGCGTAACAAAGGAATTGAAGTGAAGCAACAAGCAAAACATATGACAGTTGTGGCCATTTCACAACAACATCGACAAAGAACAGGCAAACAAAATATTACACACTGCCATCTCACGAGCCTCCATTGCTCTGAGCCCTGTGGAATGAGATGAAAGATGGAAAAACCCGAAAAACAAATGCATGAGCACACCTGCCAGAGAACGAGAGAATCACAGGGGAAGAACAGACGCAGGAGAGGACATATGCTGATCGAGAGTTAGTAGAAAATCTCCAAGCGTCGGGTCACGCCAGTGTTAGTGGATAAAGCCTGGCGCATGCCGTGGTCATCCAAAGGCAAGAGTACAGAAACGTCAGGCTGTGAAGAGGAAGGGAGCAAAGCGAAATCAGGACTAAATCCTCTGTACTAATTCTGTACAAACACCTTTGATTTGGATACTTACACATGGATCCACTCAGATGCAGAACTTAATACCATGTGCGTACTCATATACATGACATATATTCGAGCAACATATTTATCAAAATATGGATTGATTAGCTATTGATTAGCTTTACTTTTAAAGCAAGACTATACAGCAGATATGATAAGTAATGTTTGCTAGATGCTTATTTAACTCATGCTCATGACCCTCTTCAGAAGTTTTTTGGCAAAATACGCGTAAGTGATTTGATTTATTGTTTTTAGTATAAAATCAAACAAAAATCTTAAACGTGAAGCCTGATATATAAAATAATTGACAGAAAATTGAAGTGTTTACTGGGTTTTAAACAAAATAATAGCATATTTACTGACAACAACACTGTTTATTTTATTACAAAAACAAAGACTGATTATTGTATTTGGAATGTCCACTCCTCTTCCTCATCATCCTCATCTTCCCCTAACCCCTAAAAAGTCACTTAAATTGCCATCCACTATCCTGCTGAATTACTTTTTTGACATCTAAAAATAAATGCAAAAAAACTTATGTTTGTGTATTTTGTATTTCTTCTTTTAATTGGTAAATATAACAAATAGATTATGATAATCATTTAAGTGTTTTACTGAAAATTGATAATGACAAAAAAACAAATATTAGCAAGCGACTACATTAGGTTGGATGTTTCAAAATCACATTTAAATTTTTAATTTCCACTAGTATGGAATCAGTTAAAAATTATTTTAAGATGACTACATTTTTTTAATTAGTTTAATTAGTTAGTTTTTACATTTAATTAGTTTAATAAATAATAAAACATTGTATTTGGCATTGTGGCAGGAATAATGCAGATTGCATCATGAAATGCAACACAGTGATTACTAAAATGAAATATCTTATATATCTGCTGTATCATATTTGATACACATTTCTAACATGATTTTACTTTAACATTCTGTAAAAATATATAAAGTAATTATTAGTTGCTTCAAAAAAGTACATATTCATATTTGAAAATCAGTAACAACAAACTTTATTTTTATCACAACTTTTTAAAAATCATACCGGTAAAGACAGCCTAAAACCTGCTATTGACTGCAGAGTGTTGATAAATCCAATAGGGGGCAGAATCTAAGTCTCAGATTGTATACAACGGGTTTTTGAGGAAAGTATTGATAATACAGGTGGTACAAAGGCCTCAGAAACTCATGTATCAATATGACACATTTGGCGTTATAGGGTTAAAAAAATGTCAAGTTTTTAAAAAATTCCTCTGTAACATGTTCCAAATGGGGATATTAATACCAATTTCATGAATTCAAGTCTAGAAGCCTAGAATCAAGATACTGAGATTTTTTGTACTTTCTATAGTACTTTAAAATGGTTTTGTGTGATCTAATGTTTACTCCTATTAGTGGTGTATAAGGTCATAAAATAATTACATATTATATTACATATCATAATGACACAAACTGATTTATTAAACAAGCATTCAGGGCTATATGAAATAGAGATATGATATGTAATTTCACAAATCAAATGAAATTTTACAATTTTGAACATTTTTTATAATTACAGACAAAGAACCAAGACATTACATGATGCAGTTTATGCAAATGTTTGACCAAAAGTGTTACTTCTATGCAATTTGCTTTAACTAGATGTAATACGTTAGAAGAAATATGTTATATAATAAGCATAAAGAATATGTTATTTAATGTAATAATTTTAAAATAATATGCCCAAACTGAATGCAATGTTAACATTTGGCTTCATTTGTTTTTGTAAACTGTGACTATTGCTGAATCTGAATCTGATATATAAGTTCTTGTTCATTTTAATATGCGTATATTAAAGTGGTAGCTCAAAGGTTAGGGCTCCTGTTGGGCCTTAGAGCAAGGCCCTTAACCTTCTCTACTCCAGAGGGGCTGTATCGTGGATAACCCTGCACTCTGACCTGCACTCTGACCCCAGCTTCCTATCTAAGCTAGGAGATATGTGAAGAAGGAATTTCACTGTTCTGTAATGTACTCTATATGTTACACGCAAAAGCTTCTTTCTTTCCGTAAATAGTTGACTTAAAAACGATGCAATAAGGACTGCCTCTTTTTTTTTTCATTGGACTTTTTGATTAAGCAGTTGAGCAGTCACATGACATGATCTGATTGGCTTAACAATCATATCAACCAACAAAACTAAAATTCTAGAAACAATATTATGATGCATAAAGAAGTGTCCAGAGGGCAGATTTAAATTATATAATAATATAAAAAATTATATAAATGTGAATATGGCAAATAAATGTTTATTTTTGAATGGATTAATGAATTTCAATTCCTATTATTCTCCTTCAAGGAATTACATAATTAATAAAAATAAAAAAAATGAACTACAGTTCTTGTGGGATGTTCCCGGTCTGCAGTGGTCAGTATCTATCAAAAGTTGGCCAAGGAAAGAACAGTGGTGAACCTGCGAATATACCTCCTATAGCTCCAATTGCTGAAGAAGTTAACGCTCTTAATGCTCGATGGGTCAGAACTGTTCTGCCAGCAAATAGGGACCAACACAATATTAGGCAGGTGGTCATAATGTTATGCCTGATTGGTAGACATAAATATATTCCTGATTGGTATAGATATATTTTTTTTTTTTTTATAAATGCATTATTGAAGGCTAAGTACCACCCAAGTTTAACTAATTATCAGAAATAAATAATAAAAAGTAAATAAAAGTTTTTAAAAAGTTTTATCAAATTTGTCATTCCCTTAATGAGAACTTATTATATGACAACTTAATATATTCTGCCCCATTTTTCTATTCTTATAATCTGTCAAACTCATTATAATTAACTGTAATACAGCTTAATGTTGTCAGTGACTGCCTGGGTGTTGCAGACTGCAGTATAATGTAATTAGCCATAGTTATGTAATAACTGTAAACAATTTCACAATAGAGTCAGAGTTTGCAATAAGAGGGAGCTGTTTTAATTTGAATGAATCAAACCTAATCAAATTGTAATTGCCAAGTTTGCAAAATACAGAGCCACTATTATGCGTTTGCTTAATGCTGTGAAAAAAACCCCAAAACTTCAATTTCAAATTGATAAGAATATACAACAATAATTTGGGCAGCCTCTGATAATTATCTTTGGGCATTGAATACAGAAAACAGTGTAAGATAATCACTTATGAGAAAGCAATGTATGAGTGATGATTTTTTAAAGACAGAAACAGAATGAGACACATAAAGAACACACTGGATCAAACAGTATAAATCTACAAAAATATGGGTCCAAAAATCTGATTTCACTACCAAGTAGTAGTGTCATATAATCTGTTATCATAAATATATAATATTTAATCAAATAATATTCCACAAACAAGATTCTATCTCCATTAAGTCCCAAATTGTGTGTTCTTATTGATTGGAGGCATTTGAGTTGCCAAAGAGAATTGTATTAAGGAACAGAGCAGACAATAATAACCATAACCCCAGCCATCTGATCCACAAGCCATTTCTGTAAATTTATTGCTAGTTTTAAATAGCACAGATCATTTATTTAGCTGTTTTTACATCTTTTAAAGTCACAACACAACTCAATTTCCCAGATGAAACCCCAGTCTTCTAATATGGCCAACAGAAACACCATATCCCACACTGTACATTGCATTCAGTCACCCTCATATTGATTAAACACACACGTTCACAATTTTACTATCGCTAACAATGTAAAAGGACTTTCATCCAAAACATTGCTAAGTATAATGCCATTGTTCAGTTTTTAATCCCGTCTCCATCTCTATCGTCATTAGCTTGTTATTCTAAAATATGCACCTTTTCTGTGTTTAGTACTAATTACTTAATTAGGCTTGTCAATTTGTTGCATCATCAACTTCTAAACCATTTTCCTGTTCCATGTTACTCTTTCTTTATTTATTGATTATTTTTTTACTATTGTAATGAATTATCCCAGTTTATAGTTTTATGACTATGACAATGACTCTGTTTTTACACTAATATAAGTACATGCTGAGCACCTACATTCAGATCCTGTCTGCACAAAATACAGCAGTTATAGATTCTTGTGAGTAGTGACTTTTTTTACCTCAATTTCTGAAGTCAAGATGGCAGATGCTTAAAGTAAGCAATTTTGATTGTAAAATAAGGCCTTAAATCAATTTGGAAAATGAAGTATGTGTGACCTGGATATTCAGGATATTCATTCGACTCAAAACAATTCTGGGTAGTAGACTCAGACTTTTGGACCATGATGTATTATGTTATCTCTGCACAGCAGAGAGCTGTACTGACCTTAATGGCTTCCACTGTGTCATATTTGTCCAGTTTGTTGATGTGATTGGTGATACTGGTGTTAAGAGGTGCAGCAGAAATGGGATGGATCACTGTTGCATCATGGGATTGCTGCTGATATCTTTGACAGTAGGTGTAAACCAGCAGAGTGACCAAACAGCCTAGAATGGAGCTGCTCAAGCCCACAGCAATCATGTGGAATACGTTGAAGTCTGTGCAAAGAAACAGAACAAATGGTAAATTAAATGTATCCAAACTTTTTCGCAGTGCCAAAATCTAATCAAAAAACATTTTGCAACATGAAACAGTTTCTCTAACTCCAAAAGTAAGGAAGAAAAGGAAGTTATTTAGTGACACCCCATCATATCCCAATAATTTAAGACCTATGTGCATAATGCTGCTGTCAGATGAATTCCCAAACATGAGAATTATACACTGCTTCAGGCATAGCTTTATGGCAACCAATCAGGCATCACTTTATGACCACCTGCTTAATATTGTGTTGGTCCCCTTTTGCTGCCAAAACAGTCCTGACCCGTCAAGCCTTAACAGCATTAAGTTCTTCAACAATCTGAGCTACAGAAGCTTGTTTGTTGGATCGGACCACACATGCCAGCCTTCACTCCCCACGTGCATCAGTGAGCCCCAGCCGCCAATGACAATGTCGCCAGTTCACCACTATTCCTTCCTTGCACCACTTTTGATAGATATTTGGCTTGTGTCAAACTTGCTCAAATCCTTACGCTTGCCCATTTTTCCTACTTCTAACACATCAATTTTAAGGACAAATGTTCACTTGCTGCCTAAAATATTCCACTCACTAACAGGTGCCATGACGAAAAGATAATCAGTGTTATTCACTTCACCGCTCATAATGTTATAATGCCATGATGTTATGCCTGATTGGTGTGTTGTGGCTTTCCCTCACGATTATTTATATTTATATTTACATTATATATATA
>JAAIIK010000029.1:1815626-1829565 GCA_014706435.1 Silurus glanis | reverse complement strand
ATGTGTGTGTGTGTGTGTGTGTGTGTGTGTGTGTGTGTGTGTGTGTGTGTGTGTGTGTCTTTGGATGTACAGTGGAGACAAAAGGCCGAAAACACTTAATTGAATGAAAGAAGCAATACAAAGAAGCCATTGAGAGACACGAAAGGTCTGCAAAGCTTTATCAAGGCTAAACTTCATCAAAGCCTTGATTTCACTTAACAAATTTCATAGTTTTCATATATTTTTCATATGTCTTTCATTGTAAATTGTTAAAAAACTTAACTGAAAAGATGTTTCTGGGTTTCTAATTTGATTTCATCATATGTGTTTCTCCAACATCAAAGATCCAATCAATCTTTACTAATATGAGTCTAAACAGAGTGCTTTGATTCACTAAGAACAGTAGGGACAACAACACATAACACACAGACGAGAGTACTAATACACTAAAGGAGTCAATGTCTGGTGTTAGGTTTCAAACATATGACAGATATGAATGTTGTGTGTTACAATCTGTTATGTGAACAAGATGTTTTGATGTATTTTAACCTAAACTTTTTTACATATTCAAACAATTGATCTCAATCTTAAATTCAAATCTTAAAGAAATGCCTCTTTTTTTGGAATACCTGCTCATACCTGCTCATCAGACATCATGTGATAGCAGGACAATTGAAAAATTTTAACAGATACAAGAGCTAAGCTAATGTTCCAATTCATCATCAAAATGGGGAAATTGTTATCTATAATGATTCTGACATTGTCTGACTTTCAGTTTTTTTTTATCTATTTCCACATAATGTGCTAAAATGACATTGTAGCTGACTTTGATTTTGACCGGAGCATTCTTGGTGCTATGTGGGTTGGTTTGGAATGATGTGTAAAAGAGAAAGAGAGAAAAAAAAAACAAGCAATGAGCAGCAGTCTATTAGTGGAATCTCCATATTGAATCGCGAGCTCATAGGGCATTGGTCAGGTTTGTTTAATTGGATGCGAAGAGTGCAGTAGCTAAAATAACTACTTTTTACAACTGTGGCGTTCAGAAAAGTATCAGTCCAGATCACATTAATTAATTGTAATAGCAGAAGACTACTTCTGGCTATACTCCTGCTCCAAAAACAGGAATCTGAAGCTACGCTGGACATAGACATATCAACACTGTGCAGCTTTGGATTAGAAAATCGTTGCCTGGCACAAAAATCTGCATTTCTGCTGTGTCCTGCTGATGGCAGACTCCAAATTTGGCATCAAGAGCACAAATTTATAAACCCAGACTGCCTAATGTCAACAGTTCAGGCTGCTACTAGTGATGTAATGGTGTGAGGAAAAATTTCTTGGCACTCATAGGACCTCCTGATACCAGTCAAACATCATTTGAATGCCACGTGCCATCTGAGCCTTGCTCTGACTATATTAATCACAACAATTTACACATCTTACAATGGTTACTTCCAGTATGATAATGCACCACGTCACAAAACGCAGAATCCAGGAACAGGACAATGAGTTCAACGGCTCCCCAGTCACTAGATAAAAACTGAATGAACCTCTCTGCATAACATTTTGAATGGGGGATGTGTGCATGGCTTATAAATTCCTGTTAAATGTTGCTCCTTTTAAAATGGCCGGTGTGTGTATGTGTAATTTTTCAATAGTTTCAGAGATGGTCGAATGTGAGCGTTCACCTAATCTAATGAACCTGCTCAAAAATTCTCTTTAGATATATGATCAACTTTGATAGAAGAGTTACTTTGAAAGCTGATACTTTGAAATTGCTAAATTCTCTCAAGTATCAGTATGGGGTAGAAAGTTTGAACAGCGTCACTGACTCAAATGTTGAAGTTACTTAATGAGATTTTCTGCTAGATTTATTGAAGTTTTATACAAAACAGAACACTTGAACGTTTAGATTTGATATTTAATTGCAATGTGCATGGTGCATTTTTATTACTGTTCAAAAATAGTAATAGGAAAGGTTTTGCGTTTAAGAAGAAAATTTGTAGCCGGCATAACTGAATAGCTAAACCTCCCTCTGATTTCTGTAATACTGAATTATTATATCTGATATAATTATTTTAAAAATATGGTAGAATATTGTCACTTTGATGTTTTCCTAAATTTGACCATTTATTTACTGTATCCTATACATCATTATATTAATTATAACTTAGTTTTAAAAAGATATAATTTATTTTTTTTTTTGTAAAATGTATTTTTCCTGCCTATAATGTTACACAATAGAAGTCAAATAGGCTTATTTATAGACAAATCTGTAACAAGGCTTGAATGTTAATGTAAATGTGTGTAAATGTATATGAAGGTTATTAATAAAACATTGCTAGCATATTTTCTATCAATATTACATCATCAGCCATTTAAAAGGTATTGCATTACATTTGACGGTGTAGCTTGTTGCGGCACGGGGTTGTTTAATTATTAACACTGCGAAACCATAATTCGCACAGGGTTTTTTTTTGTGTAAGTAAGTGCATGTCTAGACTTACTCTCTGGATTTGTGGAAATTGCAGCGCATGAGCGGGATTTTGATAACCTGATCTCTGACTCCCACAAAAAGCTCGCTGCGGCTCTGCAGGATGAGCAGGCTCAGGATCGGCTCTCTCCTCCTGTCGCGGAAATGTAACATTTATTCAAACGTTTCGCAGAATCTACATGCTGCAACATTCAGTTTGTTTAATGCGCAATTCATTATTGTGTTTTTTGTGTGTTTTTTTTTTTTTTTTTTTACCTGGAGGGGAAAAGCTCAATCTCATCCAGCAAACAGCTGCCTGTGGTTCGGTTAAGTGGAGAGAGAACCTTCTTGATGGTGCCATAATCTGTGACAGGCAAACAGACAAATAGAGATTGAATGACAAAAACATAAAAGTATCATGCAATTAAAAGCTTTGGCTGTACTCTTATTAGTTATTCTGAAATTAGTTAAAGGGGACATAACACAGTTTTGGCAAACCTAATGTTAATCTTGAGTAGCTATAGAGTAGTTTTGAATCCTTTATATTTCTGAAGAGTCTTTTTTTTTAAATCAGATTTATAAATGTAGGATACAGCTTTATGCTTCTTTCCTGGAGGAGCTAAAAAGTTGCGAGCATGCACAGCTTTTACGTAGCGATCATCTGCAAGCTGTGACATAACAATAAATAGAACAAAAACTTTATAGTTTATATGAAATATGACTAACAATCAGATCCAGTCCTACATATGTGATCCCGACTGAACAAAGTTCTCCTTCCCTCACATCCAAAACACTCTTCTTTGGAGACATTCTTCTCGAGCAAATCCTGCTGACAACTTCCATAACCGAATGAAGCATGCTGATGGGTGTGCTTGTAGCGCCCAAATCAAACTTTGGCCATGTTTAGCATGAGAATTCAACTCTTTAACAGTGTAAATAACTCAGAAAGCTTGAAATAGCATTAGACCCCCCTCTAAAATTTGACAGAAATTTAGACAAACTGAGCTGAATTGAACATATAAAATAAAATTATGCAATAATGCAATAAAAAAAGTATGCAATAATGAGCAAAAAAACATGAATAGAATCTGTGGACCATTATGATGCAATCTTAAGTATTTCTAAAGACTAGTGAAAAGGAAGGAGAACTCTTTAATCTTCAATGAAGAGGAACAGTGTCTCTGAAGACTTCTACTAAAAGTAAGTGCAACTGTTTCTAGGCAACAAGAGCATCCGTAATGTTTCTAGTTGACAGGAAAACATTTTTGCTGTCTTTGGAGAAGCACCTTAAATGCATTTAGCAAACAGGAAAAACTATTTTTCACGGCTTGTGTACCGCTAAAATTATGTAAACAGGAAGACCGACTTAACAGACTCTAGTAAACATGAATCATCTCTGATTGTGCACTATTTTCTTAAAAGAAAAAAAAATCTATTTCTAGTGAACAATAATAAGAGCACGATTGATGTGATTAAGAAGGAAGAGAATCTTCAGTGACTCTACAATGACCAGGAAAAGCATACTAAGGAAATAAGGAAACGTAATAAGCAAATGTAACTCTAATGACTTAGGTAAACAAGAAAAACAGATCTAATAGCTCTGTTAAACAGAAAGTTCAACCGAAATGTACAGAAAGGTAATCTCGGATATCTCCAGGAAACAAGATCAACTTCTCTATTTTCCAACAAGCAGAAGCAATATATAGCTAATTATATGCAAAAAAGCAGCTGATGAAGAGGAAGAATGTGGAATAACTGGTGAACACGAACACCAAATCTAATCATTGGTGGACATAACATAACATAAAAATGTTAACCTGTCTATTGAATTAGTAAGACATCTTTAATGGCCCGAGATGGCAAAAGTTAACACATCCTTCACTCAAGTAGAAGTACAGATACTCATGTTTGAAAAGACTCTGGTAAAAGTTAAAGTACTGACTACACATTTTCACTCAAAGTAAAGTAAAGATGTTTGGGATCTGACTTAAACTTATTAAAAAAGTATCATTACTACTACCTGTTTAAGTGTCAGACAGACACTTTATACATTATATTAATATATTAATACAAAATAATAAAAAATGTTGTTATCTAATAAATGTATTCAGGCTGAACAACCACCATATATAACACAAGGAAAGAAAAGATGATGTTCTCAGTCTGTTCTCAGTCTTTTTGCCTTTTGCCTTGCTCGTTGTTTCTTTGTAGGCTAGCCTACATCTGTGGTGTGTGATATCCAGGAAATGATACACCAGTGGTAGGTTGAAAAAGCCACACAATGACAAGAAATAGGTTGATGGGCTGAAAAAGGCACACAATAAGAAGAAAAAATATTGATCATGTCACCAGATAGATTAAAACTAAAGTAACGAGCCTGGTTTCAAAATGTAAGAAGTAGGAAGTACAGATATCTGTGTAGAAATTTTAATAAGCGTAAGTAAAAAGTTGTCTAAAAAGTAATTAGTGAAGGAAAGTACTGATACCTGAAAAATCTACTTAAGTACAGTAAAGAAGTATTTAAACTTCATTACTTACCATCTCTGTTAATGACTCAGGGGCAGGAAGCCTCAATAACTAGTGAACAGGAAGGACTCTATGATTCTAGATAGCACTTCATTGACTGTACTAAACATGAAGGACATCTTTAAATACTCGAATGAACAGGAAGGGCATCATTAATGACTCTAATGAACAGGAAAGACATCTGTAAAGTCTGTAAGTAAAAGGAAGGACACCTTTAATTCAATTTATGTTATTTGTTTATGCTTTTAACAATGGATTTACATAAATACATAGATTACAAATATGAATTTCAACATCCCTATACGTTTATCCCTAATCAAGTCGGTGGTGACAATTGCAAGGACAAACGTCCTGAGATGGTAGGAGAAAGAAACCTTGAGAGGAATCAGACTCAGAAAGAAACCCATCTTCATCTCAGTGACACTGAATGTCTGTTCATTAGAGTTCAATCATTGTTGATGTTATCAGCTGTTCACTAAATGCAAAACTGTTCATGGCAATTACAGCCCTAAGATATTGAAGCAGTTTATATTAAGTTTATACTGTTCCTATTGATTACAGTCCAGATTGAACACCATGGTTCTTCAGTTTAACTTTAATCTTTAATGACTCTAGTGAACAGGAAGGGCATCTTTAAAAGCTCCAGTAAACAAAAAGGGCATCTTTAGTGACTCTAGTAAACAGGAAGGGCATCTTTAAAAGCTCTAGAAAACAGAAAGGGCATCTTTAGTGACTAGAGTAAACAAGAAGGGCATCTTTGATGACTCTAGTGAATAGGAAGGGTATATTTAATGATGCTTAAGCAGTAAGGGCATTTTTAATAATTCTAGTGATCAAGAAGGGCATCTTTAATGACTCTAGTAAACAGGAAGGGCATCTTTAGAGACTCTAGTGAAAAAAAAAAAACAGGGCATCTTAAATGACTCAAATGACCAGCAAGGGCATCTTTAATGACTTTGGTAAACAGGATGGGCATCTTTAGTGACTCCAGTAAACAGGAAAGGCATCTTAAATGAATCTAGTAAAAAATAAAGGGGCCCTTTAATGATTCCAGTAAACAGGAAGGTTATATTTAATAACTCTAGTAAACAGGAAGGGCATCTTTAATGACTCCAGTAAACAGGAAGGTTATGCTGTATTTAATAACTCTAGTGAACAGGAAGGGCCTCTTTAATGACTCCAGTGAACAGGAAAGTTATATTTAATGACTCTAGTAAACAGGAAGGGCATCTTTAGAGACTCTAGTAAACAGGATGGGCATCTTTAGAGACTCTAGTAAACAGGATGGGCATATTTAGTGACTCTTGTGAAAAAACAGGGCATCTTTAATGACTCTAGTGAAGAAAAAGTAGGGCATCTTTAATGACTCCAATGACCAAGAAGAGCATCTTTAATGACTTTGTTGAACAAGAAGGGCATCTGTAATGTCTCTGGTGAACAGGAAGAGCATCTTTAATGACTATAGTGAATAGACAAGACATCTTTAGTGACTGTAGTGACCATAAAGGACATCTTTAATGACTCTAGTGAACAGGAGGAACATCTTCAACAGGAGGGGCATAATGACTCTAATGAAAAGAAATAACAGCTTTAGTGACTCTAGTAAACAGGAAGGACATTTTTTGACATTTCTAAGTAACAGGAAGGACAACTTTAATGACTAATAAACACAAGGGACGACTTTAATAACTCTAGTGAACAGGAAGGATATCTTTAATGTCTCAAGGCAACAGAAAGGACACCTTTAATGACCCCAATAAACAGTTAGACCGTCCCATATGTCTCCAGTGAACAGAAAGTATGTCTCCAATGACAAAATATGCATGTCTAATGGGATCATGAGAAAGCTATGACACTCGTCAAATGATGTCAAAGATAACAACCTTCTTTTCTTTACACAAAATCAGGTGCCCTCAAAACCAAGTTGAGTTAAAATGTGCATGGTGTTCAGTGGGGAAGCATTACCCGCAAAACAGCCATTAGCTTCTTGCAAACGACCTTTTGTGAAGTCTTAAAAAGACTGAATTAGCAGCAGAAACACTTTCCAGACTTTCAGACATCTATCCCCCCCCCCGCCTCTTTATATGTGTGGAAGTACTTGAAGCTCATTCAATGGCCTCACATTATCATGAAGAATGGATGGATTATTGAGTTCAATATCTCAGATATTATCCAAGGGAGTATTTACTCTTCATCTTATTTTCAGCTTCATAGAGCTTTAAAGGTACTTTTTATAGAACATATATCGTAAGTGTAGAGATCATTGATTTTTAGACCCTATGAGAAGCATCGATTTGGTTGATAGCCCTGTCGAACACAGCTTTAGCATGGTGTGGTACCAAAATCTTCACTTAAAATTACCCAGACGCAATGCCTAGCAAAGGCAAGCTTGACGCAGAAACAAACTTATTGGACACTAAGAATTATTTGATGCCAATTCTTTCGTTATATATATTATCTGTAATTAGCCACAGGTCAGGGACAAAAACTTCATGTATTCGACACCTGGTTATTGATCTAATTTACAGAAGCTAGAGCTCATTTTGCAAACGCTTTAATGAGAAAGAACCAAACTATTAATTAGCAAGTAGTAGTTATTAAACCCTTATCACCTTCTGCTTCGTTACACAAAGTAAGCAATGTTTTTCGATGATAGAAATCCTCTGACAAAAAAAAAAAGCAATTAGTGTATAGTATTCATTAACACATTCCTTGATGCTAAGTTGGTCCATGTATTTAGCTTTTGCACACACATTAACGTGTTTACAATGGGTTCACTCATGCATGTACCAGAGCGATAATGTGGACCAACTTTACAGTTATTCAGCCTTGTGGTCAAAATTCATTAAACAAATTTACTAACTATTATCAATATTAGACAATTGGTTTTCTGTACATCTGAATAGACTACTTTGACAACTATCCCTAGTACTAAAAAGTACTACTATGAGATAACTTTGGTTCTTGGTACATACATGAACAGGATGGGCCTTTTGGATAAGACTCAAGCCTAGGAAATGCATAGGAACATCTCAAGGGTTTTTGGTAAACCAGAAGAACATTCTTACAACTTTTAGGACCAAGAAAAGCATCCCAGAAGTCTCTATCAAACTGGAAAAGCTCCTGTAATGTTTCTTCTAAATCAGACCAGCACCAGTGCATGAAGACCAAAAAAGCCAAAGTCATGTGAACAGGTCGAGAGTCTTTGGTGATTCGCAGAAACAAGTAGAGCAGTTTAAAGGTCAAGTGAACAGGTAGAGAGTCTCTACTGGTTTAGAAAAAGAGGAAGAGCATCTCATAGGTTACCTGAACAAGAACAGAAGATTCTTGTGAAGTGTAAAAGCATCCATTATCTTACCAATGAACTAGTGAAGCATCTTTAATATAAAGAGTGAACAGGAAGTGCATCACTATTGACGCTCAGAAACAGCAAAAACAAACAAACAATTCTATTGAACAGGAAGAGCATCTAAGAAGTTCCCAGTAAACTGAATGTACTGAATGATTTATGCTTGTCACTTTTTATGTACTTTTACAGCACATTGAAATTCTTTCTTCGCACTTGTTAGCGATGTTAGGAAGCTAGGGTCAGAGTACAGGGTCATGATCAGTAACCCAGAGCCTTAACCACTAAACTACCACCTGAACACCTATAATGTAAAAAAAAATAGCACCTACAGTGTACCATAGAGCATCTTGAAAGTTGCCAGTACAGGTTGCTAAACTAATAAAATCCAAGAGGAATGTATATATCTAATAAAATTAAAGGTCATAGCTAATGTTTCTAGTAAACATGAAGAGCATGATTTATAGTGTATCTTACAAACATGAAGATCATCAGTAATGTTTCTAGTAAACAGGAAACGCATCATTAATATCTCTAGTGAAAAAGAGAAGCGTCAGGTATTTATCAAATAAACAGGAAAAGCAGCTCGATTTTCTCCAGTGAACAGCAAAAGCAGCTCCTAAAACTCGAAAGAACGAGCTAAACATTTGGATTTAATGAACAGAAAAGGGCATTTGAAACATACTGCATCTTGTAAACAAACCAAAATTCTTAAATAGCTTTAGTGGACCAAAAAGAGCATCTCTAACATGTTTTTTTGAGCAGGAATATGCTCTTTAATGCCATCGATGGACAAGAAGAGCCGTTCTAATGACGGCTGAACAGCAAGAGAACCTTTAATAAACAAGATCGACTCTAATGTCGATGTTATGAAAAATAAAACATCGATAATGACTTTAATTATTATAACGAAATACAACCTCAGTAAAATATGTCTATAGCGAGGTTAGCACTTCAACTACATGCGCTTGTTTTGTAATATCCAAACTAACTGTAGGCAAAATGGAGTTTAAAGGTACAGCATGAAACCTAGGCTAGGAATCAGATATGTGTGGTGCAATTTAAGGATCAGACCTGTTGCCAAATAGATGATATGGTAGAGTGCATCTTTCCCCTGCACAACATCCACAGCGACATGAGAGAAGCGGACATTATCCTCCATGAAGTAGGGCACAGGGACAATGGGCTGAACCACTTCATGCATCAGGATGAACTTCTGAGCATCTTGCAGGTTCCTTTCGGTTAGGTTCACATATGAGCCATAATCTATTGTCCCACACTGAAATAAAAAAGAGAGATTGAGAGAAGCATCAAGAGAGATTCCCAAATATGAGATATCATTATCCATTTACACCTTAACAAGTGAAGTAGAACCCATTTAAAAAAGAACAGAAGCTATAGAAGAGCGATATGCAATACAAGATCAGACACCAAACTCATATTTATATATCATAGACTTTAATGCTGACTCATCAGGCTACAATATAAAGATAAAGATTCGTTTGAAAGTGCTTTAGTCAGCGTTTTGGAATTTCAGCTCAATATTTCAGCCTGTAGTGCTACAGTAAGAGCAGATACTTTGGCATCAGTTAACATTCATATTAAGTGATCGTTCTAACTGCAGTGGAGTTCAGGATTGGAATATCCACCTGTCCAATCATTTTTAAAACACTTATGCTACAGAGGACTTTGGAGGTAATCCCTGAGAAGGCCAAGGGATATCCTGGAATGGGGTGCCAAACCATTGCAAAGTACAAGCACACACAGACACAGACAAGGATACGGACAGACAGAGACACACACACACACACACAGTCTTTCACACACTATGGAATTGGAAATGTCAATCAGCCTACAACACATTTTTGGACTATTATAGAAACTAGAGTAGGAATCACAGGAAGCACATGACCACTCCACACACATAGGGCAGGACCGGCATTTAAACCCCCAAACCTGAAGAGGGAAATATGCTAACCACCATTTCGCACTGGAATAAAATTGAATAAAAACATCTCAATGCATGTTTGTAATAATATGATAATTATCCCATTTTGTGGCAGCAGTCCAATTCCTAAAACCTGAAACAGCAGAATTAAGAAAATATTTTAATGACCAGGTTTTTTTTTTTTCCCCAGATGGGTCAGTTTGAACATTCAGTACACTGGTAATCTGGGATTTTCATGTATAAAGTCTCAATATGCATTACAATGTTATGGAAAACATCAAATATCTAACAGGAAACACCTTGTCGATGAAAGATGTCGATAAAGAAGAGAATAGACAGACTGCTTCAAGCTGACAGTAAAGTTACAGACACTGATATAACCACTGTTTACAACCATTGTGAGCAGAAATGAACACACAATGCATCAAACCTTGAAGGAGGAAACAGAAGACAACATCGAATGCTACTTTAGCCACCAAAAAAGACCACTAGCTTAAGATATCATATATCTTGAGTTAAGCGATAAACTCTTTTTTTTTTTTTTTAGTCCTGACACATACCTACATATAGTATAACTTACACACCAAAACAACAATGTTGTGATCTGAATTAAATGAATTCTCCTTTCGACTTTCCTCGCCAATTTAATGTGAAGCTCAGGCACAACAAACATCCCGGATAATGATTTTAGTATTTAAATACCAGAACTTTAATCACTTAACCAGATAATCCAATATAACCGTACACATCCCTAGCTGATAATGGAAGCAGATCTGATGGATAAGGTCAAACTATTCCACAGCCTAGGGCTGATAATGAAGAAAGAGCAATCACTCTTGAACTTTAACCAGGACCATGGAACAGACATGAGTAATTGGTCGGAAGATGGAATAGGCCTTAAAAATAAATCAATCAGGAGAAACTGAATTATCTAGGGAAAGGGGCAATGGCTGTAGCTGCAGTGTGTCACAGACTATAAAGTGAATTAGTTCTATGTCATTCTCCAAAAAGTTTATCATAGGAAAACCCTTGGGGCAGGGGTGTCCAATCTTTTCCACAAAGGGCCAGTGTGGGTACAGGTTTGCCTTCCAACCAATTAAGGGCCACACATAATAGTTATTGAAAATGAAAATCATTAGATTTAAACAGGTAGAATTTGGTGTGGACTTGAATGGTTGGAATGAAAACCTGCACCCACACTGGCCCTTTGTAGAAAAGATTGGACACCCCTGCCTTAAGGCCTTCTGAACCTTCACAAAAGATCTGTGAAGTTATTTTGCAATCTTTCATTCGTTCTTACGGTATAAAATCAGCATGTTTAATTATTTACGCTAATGCTTCTTCTGTAACTTCATTTTGGTTGAAAATGACAGCTGAAATCTTCAAGAGCAAAACTATTTAATCATGATGGTTTTCTCTGTGCTATTTGAGTAGACACTGACAAGATCTCACCCAATATTTAGAAAAGAAAGTCATACACATCATGATTAACCACGGACATAATTAGGAATTTACAGTACAGCTCACCATATTTTTGATTTCCCGTAGGCAGGATTGTTTCATGTGAATAAAAGTATCTATTGTTCCTGGCTGCTTGAAAGCCAACATTTCTTAACGACCAACCATAAAATTTATGATTTATGCGATCACACATTTTGCCGATTTTACAGCCAATTGTCACATCTGTGCTGAGAGCATAAGCCTTGGGGTCAATGAATTAGCAATCCATGTGTCCATTAGTGCAGACATTAAAATATTCTTTTTTGATTATATATTCTATTACGATTCTCTTATAATGACTCGTGATTAAATTTGTCACTGTGCTACAATGGCAGAGGGAAGGCAGGCAGAAATGTTTGCAAAGTTGCTTTCAGTGAAGCTAAAATGAAGATAATTAGTAATTTCCTGTCAGTGTCAATGTTAGTGCAGACTTATTGGCATGTTATTTAACCAATTAACCAAATGTCTAGAGCCAGGAGAGTGTCTCCATTTGTAGACAAAGAGCCGTCATATAGACACAGAAATACTGTTGAGGAACAATTTTCTCTGTCCTTTTCTTATTCCTTTTCATTTTAATATTGCTTTTAAAAGAAGAACAACTTCCACCCTTGATTTAGGACTAGCTTTATTGATCCTGTCTTGATGCGTACTTTAGCCATGGTGTAAACAAGAGCAGACAGAAGCAGCAGCGGCAGGCTCTAACTGCATCACATCAATCATAATTTGTGCCATCAAATTTACTGGGCTTATGTCATCACCATAATTGCATGTTTCTCCACTTAAGTCAATGGTAAAAGGTTCTTTAGGATTAAAATCTCAATGGCTGCAGCAAAGCTCTGTGATAAAATAAAGGAAAATGCCACCATAAAAAAAAATGCTTCTCATAGATTCTACAAGACTCTGGAACTCTTCGGGACAGAGGAACACCATTCTTTCAAAATATATTCCTCTAAAATTGGTGCTTTGATGATGGAGGTTGAAAGCACTGTCCTACATGTCCATCCAAACTTTCTCATAGGTGTTCACCTTGGGGATGTATGGGGCCTTTGAATAAGAAAGAAAAGGACCTATATATTTTCATTCTTAGGTCATTCTAAAAGGGAACGTTTCATCATAGAAATGTTTCATCATAGGATGGATTTACAGGTCCTGTACATTTCCCTCTAAGGATACATGTGAACCCAAATCTGGCCTGCGAAATGCCAAAGTGCATTACATAGTCACCAAGTTTTTCTTTACTTTGTGAAATGGTATAATAGAGCTAGCATAGTAAGTGTTATATCACATCCACCCTTTTCTAGTCAGAGACAGTATGCTCCACTTCAAATGGACTGTCCACAAAATTGTTATTATACAATAGAATAGCCTTTATTTGTCACATATACATTACAGCACAGTGAAATTTGTTCTTCGCATATCCCAGCTTGCTTAGAAGCTGGGGGTCAGAGCGCAGGGTCGGCCATGATACGGCGCCCCTGGAGCATAGAGGGTTAAGGGCCTTTCTCAAGGGCCCAAGAGTAGCAGCTTGGCGATACCGGGGCTTGAACCCCCCGACCTTCCGATCGGTAACCCAGCGCCTTAACCGCTGGAGCTACCACTCCCCCTGAGAGCCCTCAACCCTTTTCTACTCATTACATATAATAATGGCAATTTCTGTTTTTCTTTATAGCACTCTACATATAAAAAAGACATAAGAATCACAAAACAAAGAAAAGAGAAGAGTCAGATCATGACTAAAAACTGGTATTGACTAGCACAAGGAATTTTAAACATCTTTTTGTGCTCTACATCTTTCAAAGTAGTAATCAATCTCCAGATTGCCAGATGCTCAACAAAGCCACGGACCGACTCTTTGGGAGCCTATTTGTGAGTGTCTGACATGGTAGTGTTAAGGCAACTAGGTGAGGAGAGTATTACTGAGCACCACAGGAGCCTCCATCACCCTGATTTAGAGGTTTGTATTGAGTCAGGGAACACAACGTGTGCAAGAGCTGCTTTTATGTGTAAAAAAAAAAAATACTGTGGAAGCAAGAAGAATTTATCAAACTTTCTGCAAGAAAAGATGAGATGTGTTATAATTGGTGCAGGCAAAAGTCTCTCTTTCTCTCTTACACACACACACACACACACACACACACACACACACACACACACACACACACACACACAC
>JAAIIK010000029.1:1798547-1810660 GCA_014706435.1 Silurus glanis | reverse complement strand
ATATATCTTAGTGTGGAAATATCTTGATAGATATAGATATATATTTTTTGCATTGTATAAATGATTTAAAGCAAATCCAATATTTGCCTATAAAGCTTTAACTAATTTCCTACTACGGGTATAAAATGCATGCAAACTGGCTCTGACAGCTCCTCACCTTAAGCCCTCGAGAACTTATTTGGTCTCCACTTGAAACGTGTGCTAGACTGTTTGTTGTGCAGATCTTCTTTTTGTTTGTACCTGACCTCAATGCTTTTCATTTCCATTTTTTTTACAAAGCTATAAGCCAACAATATCCTCATTAAATTCACTGCCATTCCGACCAGGCAACTATAATAAATGCTGTAAATTCATTATAGTGTGCTGCACGTTCAAAACTTTTGTTTATGCACTGACGTGCATGAAAGCAAAAACATTTTCTCGTGTTTCACATGAACCCAGTCCTGATGCACACCACAGGTCTTGACCAGATGTAAAACAAAAGTTTCTAGCAAGCATTCGAAAAAAATAAAACATTTATCAATATTGTGCACATTCTATCTGAATCTGTGTATAGTATAAGAACACATTATCTACACAGTTATATGCCAAATATATCATAAACCAGAACATTAATATCAAGTAGATTTTATTTTATTTATTTGTTTAATGAAAAATTGCATCCATGTAACACATACCATAATGCCAATTATTGTATGATTAGTGCTGTCTACTGAAAACTTACTAACAAAATTGATGGTGTTTGCTGTGCTACTCATTGTTTAAAGTGAGGTTAATGATGCTATCTGTCATTGGTAGCCATATTGGATCCTAGGGGCGCTGCTGTAAAAACAATTATGGGTATAATTTGCACCGGAAGTAGTAGCATCGTAAACTGAAGTGCACACAGCAATATGTTTTGTTAATGTGTGGCTTGTTTTTCAAGCAGAAATATGTTAAAATGGTATTTAAAATCTCATGTGTATCAACATGTGTAGTTCGTAGTTGCAATTATAACCGGATAAAGCTTCATTTGTGGCTTAAAGAACAGTGCTAGATACACAAACCGAAAGTTAGAGCTGACTGCATTTACGAGAGTGCAGAACATGCCTGTTTTTTTTTTTGCCTGACTGCCTTCTCTACCTTTAAAGAAGGAATAATAGTCTTTCCAACTCTTTATTTTCTTGCCAATCCTAGGATTGTATCTTTCAGATGTAAAACACTAGTTAGCGCTCAGATCATGCTTCTACGACTAGCATAATACTAATGGTAATACTAATAATATAATTATAATATAATAATCATCATCATCATCAATCCCACTTCATATTAGGCGTCTTTAACAACAATGTGCATATGTTTAAAAAAAAAAAAAAAAAAAAAAAGACCATGTTAGGTACAATGATACTACCGGAAGTTCCACCCATAGTTTGTGCAAAGCTTCATGGGGCTTAGGAAACAGGTGGATATTGTGGGTTTGTAACCATTTACATGGTGCATTATAGACCTAATTATTGAAAATATATAGACTTTTGGATTTCATTTAATTCTGCAAATAAAGCACATTGTTTGGCTCAATGAACTGCACTACATACGTTTGAATTCCTTTCTGTAAAACAGGGACTTGGTATTTCAGATTTCTTACCTGGAAATCCGGGTTGGGGTTTGGATATGGAAGCCATGCTGAACGTGAGTTTTCTTGGTATTTAAAAGGCCCACTGAACACTTGGGTAATGGCGCTCAGGTTGAAGGCACACACTGCCGAGGCAGCTATGCTGTTCCTGAGGGAAGAGAGAGACAGAGAGGAGACTCAGACACCCACTCATGCACACCCACTCACACACTGTCCATTATCAGTACATCAGAGGCTCTAATGTGAAAAAATGAGTCTGTCTACTGCTGCCTCTTACACAAAGCCACATTTTAGAACCATTAAACAGAGAAATCTTAGTGCCCCTACATCCAATAAGTTCACTAACATTCAAATCATTCTGCATTCATTCTTTACTAGTATAATCATGCATCGCTTTCATCTGAGAATTCTGAGAAAGTATAGTTTGGGCTACATATCTTAAAGGACTTTGATGCCTATGCACTTAAAAAGAATCTAGCGCTCTTCGAGGAATATTTAAGATTTGAGAAAATCCTCTTTAGAAAATTTGAGCCGTAAACCATCCAAAAAACGTAGAGGAACATATTATTTATATTATAGTGCTTATTATAGTATATATATATATATATATATATCAATCACTCGTTGTCATTTTGACTAAAGTGACACAATAAAAACTTGGCCTCCACTTTTTGGCTTCCTTTTTTTTTTTTTGCTGTAAATCCATAAAGGTATTTATGGACATAACATCCAACAGCAATGCAGTAAGAGCAAAGAGATGTGCTGTGATCTTCTGCCAAAACATCAAATTATATCTGTACATCGCCATTGTCACTTTAAAGACTTCCAAACTTTAGTTTGTAAAACATATTGTCCTCACTTATTTAGCTTGCTTAGTTATCTTCAAATCCGCTCTGGATATTAGCAGGCCAACTAGTTTTAAGAGGGAAGATACATTTCTTTTTACACAATTTACTAGAAATCTGGTCATGTTGGACTCGTTTTTAGAGTAAAATAATTACCATTTATGAGTAGAACATAAATGTCCTCTTGAATGTCCTGTCTGGTTAGCATATATTAGCGAATAGGCTACTTTTTATTAGTCATGCTTTATGATTAGTTATGAAAATGACATAATGCTCTTAAAAATCCTGTCTGGTTTGCTCATTATAGCAAGGATGTTAGTTTTAGTAGAAGTTCCAATAAGATTTTAGTAGAAGTTCCAATAAGATTAACATTTATGAATACAACGTAATTTTTAACAAAAAATAATATAATTTTATAAATCTGTAATAAAAATATTCTCAGAAATCCTGTCAGGCTGCTCATTTTATCAACATTATTAATGATTAACATTTATGAATAGATTATAAAAAGTCCGCTTAGAGATCTTTTGACCTTAGGTCGTATTAGCAGGTCAACTATTTTTAACTGGAGAGATTATTAATATTTATGAATAACTTGTAAATTCTCTTAAAAGTCCTGCAGGCTAGCTAAACTTATTAAGTAACAGTAACAGTAACAGTAAAGATAATTAACATCTATACAGTGAATATAAAAATCCTGTCAAAAATCCTGTCAGGTTAACTTTTGTTAAGTAAACTATTTTGAAAAGAGCACACAGAACATAGAAATCCTCATAGAAACCCTTTCAAATAAGCTCATGTTACCAAATCAACTGTCTTTGTAAATGGTGACATAAATGTACCTGAAAATGTACTAAAACACATGTGAGTATAAATAAACATAAACAACTTTTTCCTGTATAAGCTCACACTTCTACCAGTAGATCAGTGACCTTTAAGAAAGGCCTTATTAAATGACATTCTTTTAGAAATATCCTGTCACTTATTCAGCAGAAAAAGACCTTTACAAATCAGTGAAAATCAATGTGAATCTTGGGGGGACATTTACATTCATGGGGCATGCTCCACTGATGCAGAGGCTTTAATAGTGTGCAGTAGGGGTGTAATAAAAATATGTATGGCTCAAGCTCACACTTTTAAATCTTTTTCCATTTAGGGTAATAAAATACATTCATTTTTATTTATTTATTTATTTTTTTTAGAATGATTGTGATTGGAGATTGCTTAACATTTTGGTGGAATCAGATTGTATAAGAGCAACAGTAAAACTCCTGGCTATGTTTATTAGTGAGAGTAAGAGCATTATGACATGCATAGTGTGAAAAGAACTTAAAGGATTAGGATGAAACAGTTAAATTGTGTCCAGAAAGTATTCACAGTGCTTCACTTTTCCCACATTTTGTTATGTCACAGCCTTAATCCAAAATGGATTAAATGTATGATTTTTCTCAAAATTCTACAAACAATGACAACATTTAAAAAGTTTGTTTGAAATCTTTAAAAATTGTATAAGTATTCACAGCCTTTTCCATGACACTCAAAATTGAGCTTAGGTTCATTTTGTTTCCACTGATCATCCTTGAGATGTTTCTACAACTTGATTGGAGTCCACTTGTGGTAAATTCAGTTGATTGGACATGATTTAAAGCCACCGACCAGTGTATATAAGGTTCCACAGTTAACAGTGCATGCCAGAGCACAAACCAAGCCATGAAGTACAAAGAATTGTCTGGCCTGTATAGTGGACAGACGAAAACCACTCCTCAGCAAAAGTCACATGACAGCCCACTTGGAGTTTGCCAAAAGGCACCTGAAGGACTCTCAGACCATGAAAAACCAAGATTGAACCCTTTGGCCTGAATATCAAGTGTTATGCCTGGAGGAAACCAGGCACCGCTCATTACCTGACCAATACCATTCATACAGTGAAGCATGGTGGTGGCAGCATCATTCTGTGGCGATATTTTTCAGCAGCAAGAGCTGGGATTGTGTGCCAAGCTTGTAGCATCCTACTCAAAAAGATTTAAGGCTGTAATTGGTGCTAAAGGTGCTTCAACTAAGTCAAGTCAAGTCGTTTATTTCTATAGCGCTTTTCACAACTTTTCACAACAGACATTGTTTTAAAGCAGCTTTACAGAATTTAACAGTTAAAGTGAATGGTGTGCATTTATCCCTGATGAGCAAGCCATGGCGTCTGTGTATTGAGCAAAGGCTGTGAATACTTATGTACATGTTTTTTTCTTTTTTTACTTTTAATAAATTTTAAACAAACTTCTTTCACATTGTCATTATGAATACTATGAATATAAAAAATATAATATTAATACATTTCATTGTGAATACTTTCCAAATTCACTGTATGTAGCTTTAAGAAAGATTTACCCTGTTCCAGAGAGATGGGCTCATTAGGAGAGGAAGAGAGCTGGATGTAATGACTCACCCATACATAAAGCCTACTATACAAGCCTGGTGGGGCAGCGTTATGATATGGGGTTGCTCTAGTTGGTCAGGTTTAGTTTCAGCAAAGTTATGTACCCCCAAAAAAAGGTCAGCTGACCACCTGAATGAACTGAATGACCAGATTGTTTTTCATCAATGGATTTTTGTTTTCTGATAGCATGAGTATATTACAAGATAAGAATGCCAGGTTTTATTGGGCATAAATGATAAAATAGTGGTTCAGGGAGCATGAGACAAACAAAAAGTTTAAAAGTATAATAAAGAAAAAGATTGATTTACTATATTGTGAAAATATAATATATTCAAATTTATTCAAAGTTTTGTGCTGTTTGAGGCATTTTTTTTTTTAATTCAGAAAAACATGTTATGCCCCAAAAATATTAAGTGATATTAATTCTGCCAACCTCCTGTACATTTTCACATTATAACCCCAAGCCACAATTGCTCTAAATTAATTCCAACAAACACTGTCATTGATAAAGTCATTGATAGTGGCCTGGTATACAGACTGGTTTTTAAAGACTGTTTTTTAAATCTTTTAAAATAAACAAATTCTATAAAAGCAGATTAGAGTAGCATGTACTCACACATTAGTAGTGAAGATGCCATACAGCAGTTCAAGTTCTGGTAGGAAGAAAGTTCCCTGCAGCTCGTTATAGGTAAATGGGATTTCTCCAGGCCTCGAGCAGTTCAGTCTTGCCTTCATGAATGTGGTCCAAGTGTCCTCTAATAAGAACCGGCCGCCGATGTCATTTTTACACACGCGTGCCGCACGGGAAAATACAGTCCTCCCACAATCGTGCTCCACTGCATTCTCCCGGAAAAAGAAGTATGTGAAGTTTCCAATGTCGTACGAAGAAACAAAGTTGGGCTCTTAGTTAAACAGTAAAGAAAAAAAAAAAGGTGATTATTAGAGGATATTTGATCTTTTGTATAAATCTAATAAAATGTCCAGTATCACAAAATTGATTACAATTGAATACAAATGCAACTAAATATATTGAAAAATATTTAATAATACAATATAAAAACATTTAGTTTCTATATTTTATTCTGTATATACAGTCTACATATATATATATATATATATATATATATATATATACAGTCAACACAATCCATAACCTATAAATTAATTCATATACATATACATATATACATCATATAAAAGTGAAAACCAACCAAAGTGACTCTAAGTACATAAGTGCGCATACCATTTTATAAATAGAAAAGTGTTTACGTTTAGAATCAGTTAACCGCTAAGCTTGTTTGAATCATTGTGAGTACACTACCATCTTCACTTGTAATTTCTTTGATTAATGCAAAATAAATCTCAGCATTTTCTCTAACATGATTTTTGGTTGCATCGAACAACAAAAGAAATGGGCCAGAAAGAGCTGAAATTCGTTAAGGGCATCTCATTATTCAATTGTCCTAAAAAATGTCTAAGGCATTAGATATACCATGAGACATAGTGCAGACAGCCATTAACATGTATAATAAATAAAATTAGCAAGAACAGGGTATACATTAAAAATGGATAAGAAGACAAAAGAAAACTGATCAGGAGACCGTGACAAGTATTTCCTGTAAGGAGCTGACCTGGCAAGCAGCAAACATCCAAACCTGAATGCTGTCTTAACCTGGCTAAGCAATGCAGAACATATATGTAGTCCCCAAAATGTCTTAGGGTCTGATGAGATAGAAATTGACTTTTGTGAGACCTTTATTGACCTTAATTGTAAAAGAAATATTAAGTGCAAAAACAACACAGAACATCAGCAAAATACCACTATACCCATGCTAAAGCATGGTGAAGGCAGCATCATGCTTTGGAACTGCTTTTTTTTCCTATGAATACTCTTTTGAATAGCTCCAAATACCAGTCAGTTTTGGCACAAAACCTTCTGGCATCTGCTTGAAAGCTGAAGATGAATAGGACTTTCACCTTTCAGCATTACAATGATCCAAAGCGCACATCCAAATCAACAGAAGAATGGTTTCGGCTAAAAATATTTAAGATTTATGTTGCCAGAACCCAGACCTGAATCTAATAGAACATCTGTAGGGTCAAGTCAAGATGTGCCAAGATTCTTATCAAAACAGAATGAGCGCTGTAATAAAATCAAAGGGTGATTTAAATATGTGATAGTTCAGGCCCAGCATACTTATGCAAGAAGGTTACTAAAAAAAAAAGAAAAACGTTTTCAAAGGCATTGTACAGGTTGTAATTTTTTGTAATTGGAAATAATTTAATTCAGCAATAATGTATCTTTGTTTCCTTTTTCTCTTCTCTTACATAAAAATAACTGCTTTTTTTTACACACACATGGTATATATTAGTATACAAATTACAACTACTATTTTTTCATATCTCAAAACAATGGAGACAAGGCACATGAAATGCGCATTCAAACTACCCGGGTAGCATAGCACACTCAGAGGAATGTAGCATCTGTAGTATCTAATGCATACAGAAGCTAATACAGTACATGACACCTGGGATTGGCTATTGTCACTGTGATTGACAAGAGCACCCAGAAAGCACAGAGCAGTAAATTTTGCACTGTAGGCTCCCTGCCATGAATTGGTTTTTTTTCAGGATTCTAACCATCTATCTCAAGATTGATTTTCCTGACTGGAGCTATAGTAGCTAACAAAAAGGGGCAGCAAATAGTTAGCAGTCATAATAAATATGAATACACACAGAGTAACAAAGTTTTTTCTCATGTTTAAGATTTCCCAGATAGCGAGTGCATGTGTGAGTGTGTGTACAGTATATGTGTGTGTCTACAGGTGCAGCTGCAAATAAGACAGTAGACATATAAAGCCACCTCAGAAATTACATTTATGTCACACACTTCCAAAAATTTGTTTGGCCAACATAAGCTGAATAGCATTTCTTTCATGTAATAAGATCTTTAATAAGACAGTTTAATGTGAGAAATTGACCCAAGCACATCAACTATTGGGAAACGATTATTCATGAGGTCTTTTTTTTTTTTTTTATATGAACAGAAAAGTTAACCTTCATAGTGCTGTGTGGTGTGTCATTTGTATTATCAGTAGGAATTTTTTTTTTTATTAATCTTTAACCGAGGTAATAGACATCCTCATTAATCAAAACGAACATAAAGGTTAAGATGAGAAATGGCTAAAAGAAGTGCGCTCATCTAATTATCTCATAGGAGGCACTTTTCAATATTAATCATCATGTGCGTTCTCACCTGATTCAAACCGCCTGTTTGTGTCAGCGCTGCTTTCATTTTCTTTGAAATGCAAGAGCTCTCTTTGGTTCGGCCAATACAATCGTGCGGAGGAGTAGGGGAAAATCAATTTGCCATAAAATAAAAATTTATTAAACCCTTTTGTAAGAGCTGAAGCATATGCTGAGCATTTGAGCTCTAATACATTTTCTAATACTTTTTTTTCTTTTTTTTCAATTATATTTAAATGTAAATCAGATCAAATCCAACACTGCTAAAGCGGTGGCTGAATCAGTTGACCTCTCCGTTCTGCTTCCATCCGGACATGACGGTTTGACGTGGAAAGATCAAACTATTTGAAAAGCAGAGGCTAATTTGGTTGGTCTGCCAAAAGCAAATGTCACCGGCCTGACCTTCATCGAAAACGAGGGAGTAATTAAAGGCATGCGCTTGTGGTGGAACATGGTTACCCCAGGGTTACACCTTACCCTTTACGCTGTACATTTATTATATCAATAGTCCTGCCTCGTCTCTAATAACCTCTGATTAGCGCAGTCCAAGCAATACAACTACTCATAATGGAGCCCGTTTTTAGCGAATCGTGGATAATCGTTTGAACTCGGAAGGAGGTGCAGGACATGAATGCTGCAGAGCATGTTTATTAGTGCTAATCTGGGAATGGTACATCAGCTAGTGATCAAAACACAAGCTGACAGGGTTAACCAGGGTAGATCGATAATCAAGACTACAGACAGAAGGCAAAACAAAAAAAGAATAGAAACTATTGAAGTAAGGATTTTGAGAACTCCTGGGCTTCCTTTTCAATTATTCTCATCTGTTTTTCAAACATGCCATATACAGCAACCAGGCAGATTTTTATGGCCACCAATCAGGCATAACATTATGACATTGAAGTTGTCCACAAATCCAATGCATTAAACTCTTTATAAGCACTATTTAGAAATTATGTGAACATTATGCACAACTAATGGAAACCTGCTGTCTCAATTACATGTGATAGTGAACTTTATCCTTTAGTGCATTAAAAGGGAATCACATGGAATTAGTGAGTAATAAACTCTAGACACCAGACTCTTGGTTAAGAAATACAACTACATTCAAAATGTATGAGGATTTTCACACAAATAGCGTGAAATTTTATGACTTCTCAAGCATAACATTTGTCCCCCCCCACTCATCTTTGTGATATTTTTTTAAATATATATTACCGCATTTTCCGGACTATAAGCCGCTACTTTTTTCCCCACGCTTTGAACCCCGCGGCTTAAACAATGAAGCGGCTAGTTTATGGATTTTTCCTGGGTTTTTCCCGGTTTCACAAGCCAAAAAACTGAGCCCCATAACATTAGACCAACGAAATTGCTGAACGGGTTCAGGTGAACCAATGAAATTCTTTATATTAAATCAGATGCGCTCCCACTGAATCGGGCCGCACCACATCATAAATATGGATGATGTTCCTCTGACGTTTGACCTGCCGCTCACTCGGACTGTCTACAGGAAATGCGAATCATTCGTCACGCTGAAAACAACCGGGCATGAAAAAACGCACTTCACCTGTGTTCTGAGCTGCACGGCATCGGGAGAAAAGATTCACCGATGGTGATTTTTAAACGCATGACGATGCCAAAAGAAAAACTCCCGAGAGAAATTGTTGTGAAAGGAAGGAGGAAGACAGTGAACAATGACTTTCTTGTTAGGCTACTGTTTAGATACAAGTCGTGTAACAGACACTGTCTTTCGTTAAAGCCTGTGTAAAGTTCATTAGTTTCAGTGTAGACACCTGCGGCTTATAGACAGGTGCGGCTTATTTATGTTCAAAATAAAAATCTTTGTCAAATTCAGTGGGTGCGGCTTATATTTGGGTGCGTTTAATAGTCCAGAAATTACGGTACATGTTAACTTATTTTTAAAGTTCCTTAAACATTTATTCTCATAAAAAAATATTTCATTCTCACAATTAAGTCCATATCATTCCAATTTATATTACAACAGGTCAGTCATTGGGTTGGACCAATACATATCCATGTGACTATATCTACTAGAATATAAACTACCGAGCCTTACAATAAATCCACCTACATTTCAGACTAGGTGTTTCTATTCAAACGTGAAATACTCCATTGCCTTACCGTTTAGCCATTTGGAGTTGTATTGAGCTGTGCGGAGTGGAGGAAGGCCTCCTAGGCTGCGGTAAATCGCAGGATCTCGGCCAGAGAAGTCCATTGCGGTTGCAGCATAGAGTTCTCCACTGGAGGTAATAAGTGCTGTGGAATTATGGAGGGGATTGTAGGGACATCGAGCCATGCCACTGATCTGGTCATGGATCTCTGTTAGGTTGGTCAACTGGGAAGAGAACGAAAAAAAAAAATATATATATATATATATATATATAGAGAGAGAGAGAGAGAGAGAGAGAGAGAGAGAGAGAACATTTTAATATTTCAATACAAGCATTTCAATTGCATATACCATATCATTGGATGTTTTTCTACTCATCCTGTATAGCATGGTATATGTTATTAATCGTATTTGTCTGCAAGTATGATAGATTCCAAGTTGACAGCCTAAAATCTTTTTGTATTTTTGTTGAGTTAAATGTTTTATAATACATTGTACATACTGTATGAAATTTTTCAATCTAAAATGGTATGTGCAAAGAATTTACTTTTACTCCATTTATTTCCGTTCAGTAGGGGGCATCACATAAGAGAACTTCAGGAGGTTTTGATTGATCCTTCAGATAGCAGTCTAAAGGATCTCTAGAGGACACACTACATATATAAGTAGGTCGAAGAGTAGACTTGGAGCAAGTGCAGAAACCCCTTGAGATTGTATGAGAATATGAGCAGTGGGTTTAATCCAGGAAGTTGCCATTATTCTGATATCCTAGTTTATCATCTAGAATCACTTCTTTAGATTAAACTAGGAGCATGTCAGTGGCTACGTTCACAGGAAAGACTTGAATTTGTTTAGGTTCAGATTTTAACTGAACATTTTGCACGTAACAGAAGGCTTTATTGTAAAGTTAATAAAAATAACTATGTGTATGTAAGTCTAGTCAGTGTGTTCAGCTTTTTAATCGTGCTGCATTTTAAAAAGATGTCCATCACAACAATCAACTTATTGTTACACAGACGGCAAGAAGAAGAATTCGCCAAAGTGGACAATGTGCTCAACATTTCATATCTGCACAACATTGCAATTTTGAGGTTAAAGGACCATGTGGTTGTTCTAAATAACATAAAATGTTAATAACAGATTATTAGTCAGCTAATCGTGTTTATAGTGGTTTACTATAAAGCAGACATCAATGTAGATGAGATCGCTCCTGTTTTGCCAAGAACAAGGACCATCCAGGACAAAAATGCTGAAAAGCAGTGTGATATTTTCTTGATTGGGAGGACGGTTGGGGAAATAAAAAAACCAAAGCCGGGTGTCATCAATGTAGCAGTGGTAATGTGAAGCCATGTAATCTGATTCCTGAGCACAGTGATTAAGTGTATAAGATGAAAAAGGGTGGACCGACAGCTGAACCATGTGGAACACCCACAGTGCGGATGCGAGTTGATTAAACCGAATTTCTCCAGAATACACACAAAGATCGATCCTGTAGATATTATAAAAGCTATGTCCGAGCATAGCTTGCGATGGCAAAGTCAGCAGGAATGGAGATAGGTATCTAGCAATTCACTATGTCGAAGGAAGCTGACGGGTTAAGAAAAATGAGGTCCGATAGAGTAGACTTTTCCCTAGTGGGTAGTTTCCTCCACTTGTCTGCAAAATGAATGGAATGGAAAAGAGAAGAAACCTGAATTAGATCTTAAATTTCATTAAGCATCCTGATCATGTGGATTATATCAGATGCCAGTTTTAATGACAGTTTTAATAACACCACAGCAAAAATGTGTTTATTTTTTTTTATCTATCTATCTATCTATCTATCTATCTATCTATCTATCTATCTAT
>JAAIIK010000029.1:1708133-1732654 GCA_014706435.1 Silurus glanis | reverse complement strand
ACACACACACACACACACACACACACACACACACACACACACACACACACACACACACCTCACTGTTCGTTCTGTATTATTGAACCCCATAAAAAGAAAGTGTATGATGAAGTAGGAATATTTGTACTTACATTGTTTTATAACTGCTTAAAGGATACAGTTAGGAAAAGTATATACAGCATTTTTAAGGTTTTAAGACGCTATGTTTTCTTCGCTCTGGAGCAAATGTTGCATTGTATGCAGAGTTCACATATACATTCTGCTGTTCAACAGAAAATGTATTAATATGCATTTCTGGTTTGCTGGAGGTGTTTTGTTTTGTAAGCAGAGATTTTCTTTCCATGAATAATGTACATTTTTTGCTCTTTAGCAGGTGCTGGTATTTCTAAATAAATGAGATGTACATATAGATGATTTTATTTTAGTGTGCAGCAAAGTAAAGGCACTTGTACTTGAGGTAGTCCATTTATTTTTATTAGTATAGATAATCTGGAAAATATGTAGAATATGACAAAATACAATAATAATTCATTGAGCAATGCTATCAGACCAAGTGTATTATGTAGCTTAGACAATTTTTTTTAATGGGACTCTTGTAAGTCGTTTTATAGACCACCCTTCATTCCTTCATTCAAATATTGGTCCAAAACGGCTGCACTACAAAAAAAAAGTACTTTTAGAATATTGGTACAGCTTTTACATGATTTTTATCATTTAGACAGTCAGGAAAACTGTTTATCTTTCTGGATTTCAGAGTTTGCTTTGTATGTAAGTTATGCTTTTATAATTCTAATTCTATTTGATTGCAAATTCGAATTTTTCGTTCTTAATTTGTTTTTAACTTTTTAGTTTATTTTCTTAATTCATATCCTGCAAATCACATTGAAATTGGATGCAATGTTATGCTTTTATAAACTACCTTGACAGAACTGAATGCAATATTCGAAAACAGCATCAAACTCCCATTCAGTTAACTATGATCATTTGCAAACATTATAAAAAAAGAGAGTTGCAAATTATTAAGTATAAACAAAATTTTGGATATTTGTTGGTCAGACAAAAAAAAAAAAAAATCATCATTCAACATCATCAATCATTTAATTGCTGCATCCAGATTTTAGATGTAGAGCATTGGGTATATGTGAGAATGTAAAACAGGTTCAATAAGTTAAAATGTCAATAAGTGATTAACTTTACCTACATTATAGTGCAAAAATAAATAAAAGGACAGACAGATAAATAGACAAACAAACAAACAAACAAACAAACATTATTCTAATACATACAACCACTATCTATTTGTCTGATAAATGTGATATCATAATTTAACTTACCATATTAAACCACAAACAACAATTTAATGTCTTCTCAGTAAACTGTCATTTTCCCATACACTACACTGTGACAGGATACTCACCCTACCATAGAAATAGTCTGTCCAGAAAAACAGCACAACTGCTTTATTTATAGTTGCAGGATGTTGCAAATGCATTATACACACATTGATGTATTTGCCCTACACAATTGCCCATATACGACGACTAGAAACAGGCACAAATAGACAAACACACTGATAGATGAACCATGCAAAAGCCCATTAGGTATGTGTCTGTGGGAGAATGTGCCCCTGGGCTAAATGGAGCCTGACATGCAGCTGCTTTCGAAGAAGCCACAAGGAATCTAACTTAGAAAACAGAAGGAAGTTTGTTTTGCTAACAAACAGCTATTAAAGTTTCTGAAGGTCATTATAAAGAGTAGTGTATCATTAAGCACATCATCTATATCAGCAACTTATAACACTGCCTCAATATGTCAGCTTTACTTTCATAAGGCTTGATAACAATTAATAAATAATACGTATACAACATATGTGTACATGTATATCAATAGATTGTGGTTCTCATTTAGTAGCCATGGCTGCACAATAGATCAATTCTGTGTACGTGCAGTATGTAAATTATGCAAGTCTAGGTCTAAATTGATTCTTCAAACATATATATATAGTATTGGGTCACCTGACTAACCCAAACTTTTATCACAAAGTTTGAGGAACACAATTTTATAGGGTTTTTGGATGTGCTAACATAACATTTTTCCTGTTCTTCAACTACGAGACCCAGACCTGTTCTACATTGAAATATATGGAGAATATGAGTTACATGGCTTGGAGTGAAAGATCTTAAGTGACCCTCTATAAAGCTCTGACTTCAAATCTATTGAACACCTTTTGGGATGAATTGGAGTGCTGACTGCACCCCCAGAACTCCTCACCCTAAATCAGTACCTGCCTTTAACAATGCCCCTGTGGCTGAAAGAAAATCTCCACAACCACACTCCAAAATCGCTTCCAAGAGATTTTTCGCCCAAGCGTCCTTGACCTTCAGTTCACAGCTACCAACAAAATAAAGAACAGTAGATTTGGGAGTCATTTTGTAATCAATATTGATGGATACCAATACAGTAGTACCTGTGCTTTGTGAGAAAAGAATGCTGTTGATGTCAATTATTCATTCATTTAGTCAGCCTGAAAAAACAAAACTCTTCACCTTGCCATGAGGCTTAACATATGGTAACTGCCTGAAAGGATTGGAACTGCAAATTGAGTTTTCACTGGCAAAACAAAATTGAAGTTAACATTAGTTTCTATGAGCACCTGTAGACTTGTACAGTAGAATTAAAAGCCCAATGCTACTTCAAAACACAATTCTATAAATGGTGAACTTAGCTATTGTTTTTTATGTTTAGTATATTTTTTATATCATTTTAAGGTACAATATTCAAAAATCCTGCATCAACAACAAAAGGAAAAAGAGTTTTACAACAGTACCCTTATTAAATGCAAATTTCGACTACAAAAAAAAAAACCTAATTAAACTGAAACATTAAAACTCAAAACTAAAAATATCAAGCTGCTCTAGTATTTTTTTTGCCTCCTTGTTGTTACTGCATTACAGTTTTCCACGTGTAATCATAGGAAATATGTAATAAATATGTAATATATTTAACCACAAGAGCATTAGTAAGGTCAGTTAATATAGGGTGAGAAGGTCTGGGGTGCAGTCGCTGTTCCACTTCATCTCACAGATGTTCAATAGGTTTGAGGTCAGAGCTCTAGATCTTCCATTCCAATCCATGTAAACTATATCTTCATGGAGTTTGCTTTGGGAACAGGGGCATTGTCATGCTGGAACAGGTTTGTGAAGAAAAACTGAATGCTACTGTATATAAAGACATCTTACCAATTTTTGTACCTAAAAGTTTGTTGTAAGAGTTAGGGGAGGAAACAGGGATATCATCTATAAGTAGACAGAAATGTAGTTTTATTTTTCTACAGAACTCTTCGAAATCCTGTGAATGGTCATAAATCTGCTGCTTTATAGCCTATAAGGAAAAACAAAACACAGAAAGAAAGTTGCTATAAGACTCAATGAATCGTGTAACCTCGTGTATGCCTCCATGTTTTTGCACAGACGGATACTTACGGTGGAGTTTAAACACGCTCAAGCGAGACACACACACAAAAGCAATGCACAACCCTAGACTTTGCCAATGAGGACCCCCTGCAGGGCTATTGAACACATCTCAAGTCTACTGAAGAGGGAATTACATGACCACAATCACCACTCAGCCAAAAATCGATTGCAACCTTGTCTCCAACACTGACAAACACAAGTCCTGAGACTGAAATAGAGATAGGTTTTTTTTTTTTTCCTTGCCAGATTGAAGATGCATTTGGAACATCTGCTCCTGGAAGAGCCATCTAATTCAGACTGCCTGCGAACATCAGAAAACACGATGCATTTTCATAAACGCGTTTTCATCCAACCTTGGTTGGCTTGAATAAGGCTCAGCTGGCAGATCTGAATTACGTCCATCCGCAATGATCAGAAATTATTCAGTGAATAATGAGCTGGCAATGAGAGAAGCACTGGGCTCGGGCTCTACACCTGTGAATATAAAATAATGGGACGTGGAATTAATAACAGCCTGCTGTTTTCATGAGTGATACTGATCTAATGCGCACTGCACAAACCACCACTCATCCAATCATAAAAGGACATTTGATGGTGTGAATTTATTTGGTAATGGTACAATACATTATACACCACAATCTGTACTAAACATTAAAATGAAAATAGAAAGTAAATCTAAAAGCTGGTTATTCTGGTTATTAGCAACAGCTTATTTCCAAATAGAATAAGGAAAAGATAAGTATTGACAGATGCTTTAAGACTTTTATGAATTGTGTATTTGAGCAATACAATATCTGGGGTATGAGCATTTTTCTTCAGCAAAAGCAGTTTTGAGTCAATTTTGATATTAGACTTTCTCTGTACTGACAGTTTAATAATGAGCTGACACTGAGGCTTTCGGGGTCCACACCTAAAATTTAAAATAAGGAGACATGGAAATTATAATAGCCTGCTGTTTTCAAGATTGTCATGCCATCATTGTTCATCTCATCAAGAGAGGCTATTTAAAGACACAGGCAGTGCTGATTGCATTAAAAAAAGTGCCTTTATTTGGACTAAGAATGTGACTGTGTCATGTATCTTCCATATGAAAATATATTTCCAGACAATGAACACAGCTACATAGGAGATGTGTTTGTTCACACCCAAGCTGTGACTGAAAGCCCAAAATGATGTTTAGCTGGTCTTTTATTTGTCGACTTTCTATTTTGACTGTTACAACCTTTTTTTTTTTTTTTTACTATTCCGCCATGTTTTGGCCAGTCAATCTCTGATTAATGATGTCGAAATCCTTGCTAATAATGCTTAATGTACTTTTCACACTCAATGAATGTCTTACTTGGATCAAGTTGAACTTGTCAGATACTGCTGTTAAAAATGCGAAAAGTCCATGATGCTTTTGTGATGCAGCTGAAATGAAAACCTTAATTTGTCAGACCTGTACTGGTCATCTAAAGTAGATGTGGCCACTTTACAATGCCAGTAGCCAAGGTGTGATCCTGTAGACAGTTTTATAAATTTTCTTAGTTCACACTCTTTTATGTTTTCCAGGCAGTTTGTATATGCATGTTTGTATGCATGTTTTTATCAGAATTTTGGTTTGAGCAGTGTTATTTGCCATTATTTGGCTCATTTGTCCTAATAAATTCACTGAAACGAAACAGTGTACAGTTTGGGTGTAAGTGCTCCGTGAGTAAACAACACTTACATCTTATGGAAAAAGCATACAATTTCCGTATAAATTTGATCTGAGCAGATAAATACAGATTTACACAAGCACAGTGATATTGTTTCTTTGTTAACAACTTTTTCCCAGGAAGGTCAACCGTTTTCTCAACTTGGCCGAGGGCATAATGCAATTCCATATAAAATAACAAAATAGATTTGTAATTACACAAAATAACTGCTGAATATGAATGAAAAGGGAGTGCGTGTTGAATGTGAGTTGAATAAAGCACTAGAGATATGCCTGATATCTCTGCAGCATGTTTGGCAGCCAGTAAACATTGACCGTATCTACAGAAAAACACATTTTCCCCTACCAGAGATTCTGCTGTTCGTATATATTTTTCTTAGCATTTTTTTCTAACCCGACGAAACCGCTCTCATCTAAAATCTGAAAAGCTCACGGTTGCCGGGCCACAGCGTTCAGTATGATAACAAAACATTGTTCCGACGGAATACACGCTCGAGTAGACGACATTTGTCAAACCAGGCATACATTCCATATTCAGTTTTTACATCACTGCTTAACCGTTAATCAAAATACTATCATGCTTACTGGGTAGGATTGTGTGATTATCTAAAATAAAATAAAAGCACCTAGGTACAATCAGCTTCAGAAACTGTTGGCAAAGTTGGAAAAGATTAGTTCATGAAATACGTCTCTTAAATTCACAATGCATATTTTCATTGGGTTTTAAATCTAGTGACTGAGATGGACGTTGCAAAAGCTTGATTTTTTGTGTTTCTTGGTATATTTATCTATTATATGTTTTTAATTTTATCTATCACATTTTAATGAAATAAAGTCAATAAAAAATAATTAAGCCTGCATTTCTGCATGCCAAATAACATTTCCCATGAGAGCAGCCATTTTGTCCTACTCAGCACATTGCACCTCTGGTGGAGGTGTGATGTAAGTACTAGATTTGCATATGGGTCTGAGAAACCTTTAACTTATTTAAGCTACAGTGTTATGAAAGTGTATTTTTTTATGTTTCTTGTTTTGTGTTGGTTCAAAGACCTGGGGCTAATGTTTTATGAAATGTTTTCCAATATGAAGTTTTCTTTGTTCACTTTCTTTGTGTTTCTCAGTCTGTTGTACTGTCTGTGCAGGACTTGGTCAGAGTCATTTTTGGGTTTTTGCCAGTTCAGGGTTCCGGAAGAATCAGGTTACGGACAGAGACTACATTTCCGCTCAGTCATCATACCCTCACGTGTCACTTCACATGATCTCTGTACCTGATTCACAATCAGTTAGCACTTATAGTATACAGCCTCACTTTCATGAAATTATTGGTCTAACGATGTCTTTCCATGGTTGTTGGTATTGTCAAATTACAAGTTACTTTTTTTTGTTGCTTTTTACTTTATTTAACTATCTTTAAGTGATATGTGATGACATTTGTATTATTTTTAAATCAAAACAATTGAAATACAGTATCTCCAAAACATTTGTACACCCCTCACATTTCAGTCACCATTTTAGTATATCTTCTCAAAAGACAATACTACAGAAATGAAAATTGCATATACTTTAGAGTACACATTGACTGTCCTCTAAAAATAACTCAACATACAGCCATTATAGCCAAAATAGCTGGCAACAAAAGTAAGTACCCCCTCAGTCACCCCCCAAAGCCACATGTCCAATTCATCATGTTCATGTTTTTGTCTGCCCGACAGGACCATACAAACCTTCCGCTTGAGGATGCCCCCACAGGTGCTCAATATATTCAGGTCTGGAGACATACTGGATCCAAGATGGCGGCGCGGCAGTAGCTCGCAGCGGCCGCTCCGGACCCAAAATGGTGCTACTTTCAGTTTGTAGCCCGCCTTACGCAACACATGGACGTCGGAGCAACCGGTGTCCCTGTGTACAACCGAAAAACCCTGAAAGAACTCAGAAATAACCCAGACAACACAATAAATGATGATCTGCGGCAGAAGCTACACGACCTCGGTGTGCTCCGAGAACCAGGCCTCTAGACCCCGGCGTCGCCTGCGGCGGATGGATGGAGGAGGGGGAATCGAAAGCGCTGCGCGAGGAAGCAGAAGCGTGGAAAGCGAGCGGGTGCTAATGCTAGGCTAAAAGCTAACCCTAGCCAGCCCGCTCTACCATCTCTACTGCTGGCAAATGTCTGCTCCCTGGACAATAAATTAGACTACATCAGACTCCAACAAGCTACTCGCCGTAAGTACAGACACTGCTGCGTTTTTTGTGTTCACTGAGACGTGGCTGAGTGACAGAGTTCCGGACGCCGCCATTCAGCTGGACAGGCTAGCCGCGGTTCGTGCCGACAGAAATGCAGCTCTGTGCAGTAAGACTCGCGGCGGCGGTCTGTGTGTTTACATCAACACGGAATGGTGTAAGAACTCTGTGCTTGTTTCTACCTACTGCTCATCGCTGCTGGAGTTTATTGTTGTGAGATGTAGACCTTTTTATTTACCCCGGGAATTCACCACCGCTTTTGTGCTCGGAGTGTACATACCACCTAGCGCTAATGCTAAGGAAGCTCTCAGTGTACTCTACGGGACCATTAGCAAACTTCAAAACACACACCCTGACGGATTGTTTATAGTCGCCGGAGATTTTAATCACGCAAATCTCAGGACTGTGCTTCCCAAATTTCATCAAAATGTGGACTTTGCAACCAGAGGAGAAAACACGCTGGATGTTGTTTACACAAACATCCGGGGCGCATACCGGGCGAAGCCCCGCCCCCACCTTGGGTACTCTGACTACATCTCTGTTATGTTGATCCCAGCATACAGACCACTCAGCAGGCGTTCAAGACCAGCTCGGAAACAAGTGAGAACCTGGCCAGCAGGATCCATGTCTGCTCTCCAGGACTGTTTTGAATGCACTGACTGGGACATGTTCAGGGAAGCTGCAACCAATGGCGATTTCATCAACTTGGAGGAGTACACGTCAACAGTGACCAGCTACATCGGCAAGTGCATTGATGACGTGACCATCTCCAAGACCATCACTACACGCTCCAACCAGAAGCCGTGGATGACCGCCAAGGTGCGTGCGCTGCTAAAAACAAGAGACTCCGCCTTCAGAGCAGGGGACAAGGCGGCCTTGAAAACAGCAAGGGCCAAACTGTCCCGTGCCATCAGAGAGGCGAAGCGCGCACACGCCAAGAGAATCCACGGACACTTCCAGGACAGCCGAGACACCCAGCGCATGTGGCAGGGCATCCAGGCGATCACGAATTACAAGATAACATCACCTGCTTGTGACCGTAATGCCTCCCTCCCAGATACGCTGAACGACTTCTACGCCCGGTTTGAGGTGCAGAACAACATGGTGGCGAGGAAGACCATCCCTCCTCCCAGTGACCAGGTGCTCTGTCTAACCACAGCTGAAGTGAGAAAAACTCTATGCAGAGTTAACCCACGGAAGTCTGCTGGACCAGACAACATTCCTGGCAGAGTGCTCAGGGAATGTGCACAACAGCTAGCAGATGTCTTCACTGACATCTTCAACATCTCCCTGAGCAGCGCCATTGTTCCTACGTGCCTCAAGACAACGACCATCATTCCCGTGCCGAAGAAGTCTACTGTCTCCTGCCTCAATGACTATCGTCCCATTGCACTCACACTCATCGTGATGAAGTGCTTCAAGAGGCTCGTCATGAGGCACATCAAGACCCAGCTTCCACCTGCACTGGACCCCATGCAGTTCGCGTATCGTCCAAACCGCTCCACGGACGATGCTATCTCCACAATCCTTCATCTGGCCCTCAACCACCTAGACAACAAGGACTCTTATGTAAGGATGTTGTTCATAGACTTCAGTTCAGCATTCAACACAATCATTCCTCAGCACCTGATCGAGAAGTTGAGCCTACTGGGCCTGAACACCTCCCTCTGTAACTGGATCCTGGACTTCCTGACTGGGAGACCTCAGTCAGTCCGGATCGGAAACAGCATCTCCAGCACCACCACACTGAACACTGGAGCCCCTCAGGGCTGTGTGCTCAGTCCACTGCTGTTCACTCTGCTGACTCACGACTGTGTAACAATGCACAGCTCGAATCATATCATCAAGTTCGCCGATGACACGACCGTGGTGGGTCTCATCAGAAAGAACGACGAGTCAGCATACAGAGTGGAGGTGCAACGGTTAACAGCCTGGTCTGGAGCCAAGAACCTGTCTCTGAACGTCGACAAAACTAAAGAGATGGTTGTTGACTTCAGGAGAACACAGAGCGACCATTCTCCACTGATCATCGATGGATCCTCAGTGGAGATCGTCAAGAGCACCAAATTCCTTGGTGTTCACTTGGCGGATAACCTGACCTGGTCACTCAATACCAGCTCCATCACCAAGAAAGCCCAGCAGCGTCTTTACTTTCTGAGAAGGCTGAGGAAAGCTCATCTCCCTCCCCCCATTCTGACCATGTTCTACAGAGGGACCATTGAGAACATCCTGAGCAGCTGCATCACTGCCTGGTTTGGGAATTGCAAGACCCTACAAAGGATAGTGAGGACAGCTGAGAAGATCATCAGAGTCTCTCTCCCCTCTATCATGGACATTTACACCACACGCTGCATCCGCAAAGCAAACAGCATTGTGGATGACCCCACACACCCCTCACACACACTCTTCACTCTCCTACCATCAGGGAAGCGGTTCCGAAGCATTCGGGCTGCCACATCCAGACTGTGCAATAGTTTCTTTCCTCAAGCCATCAGGCTTCTCAACAAAGAACTGAACTGAACTCTCACACACACTTACACACAACTATGTGACTGATCTGCACAATTTTACCGGACTCACCACACACTCATACTCACTTCGTGTGACTGATCTGCACAAACCGGACTCAACACACATCATACACTGCGCACACCCACCATTCAGTACCACTCACACTAATCATTACCACAAAAATGTTTACATGCCGTTTTTGCACATCTGTTCACTTTATCTCTGTTGCGTTTACTTTATCTCTGTTGCTGCTATATGTTTAATTGCACAATATTGTTTACATTTTTCTGCTACTGTGCACCTTATTTTATTTTGTTAGGACAGGTTTACTGGCGGAGCTATTTTGTATTTTGTGTTTTGTGTATTGTCCTGCACTGTCTTGTGTTGTCCTGCACTGTCTTGTGTTGTCTTTTTGCACTGTCTGCACCAGTTGCACACGTGCACTTTATGCAGCGAGGATCTTTCTACTAGTTCTTGGCCCTGTGTTTTTTTTTTTTTTCTGTTTCTGTGACTGTTGTTTTATGTTGTTGTATGTAGCACCTGGGTTCTGGAGGAACGTTGTTTTATTTCACTATGTACTGCATCAGCTATATATGGTTGAAATGACAATAAAAGCTTCTTGACTTGACTTGGCAATCACCTTCTTCAGGAAGGCAGTTGTCACCTTGCTGGTGTGTTTGGGGTCCTTATTATTTTGGAAAACTGCCGTTCGGGCCAGTTTCTAAAGGGGGGGTATCATGTCACAGTTGGAATCCATGTTTCCCTTAATGAATCGCAGTCCCTTAGTACCAGCAGCATTCATGTAGGCCCAGACCATGATGCTACCACCACCATGCTTGACAGTAGGCAAGACACAATTTTCTTAGTACTCCTCACCAGGGTGTTGCAACACATGCTTAGTTTATCTTAGTCTCATCAGACCACAGGACATGGTTCTAGTAATTCATGCTCTTGGACAGGTTGTCTTCAGCAAACTGTTTGTGAGCCAGCTTTAGAAAAAGCTTCCTTCTGGGGACGACAGCCATGCAAACCAAACTTCCGCTTCTGCAACCTCTAAAGAAATGCTGGCAGCACTCATGCATCTGTTTTTTTTTTAAGCCAGCTTCTGCACCTGACGCACAGCACAAGGACTCTACTTCTTTGACTGACCCTTGTGAGGTCTGTTCCGAGTGGAACCCGTCTTGGAAAACCTCCAAGTAATGTAACTTAATTTCAGGGTGTTACCGATCTTCTTAAAGCCTCGGCCTTCTTTGTGGAGAGCAACAATTCTAATTCTCAAATCCTCTGAAAATTATTTGCCATAAGGTTCCATGTTGAATATCCATTGGTCATTATGAGAAAATTGTACTTAAAGCACCAAATTTTAATTGCTCTAATTAAAGATACACACATTTGTATGGTCCAGCCATGCAGACAAAAACATGAACATGATGAATAGGACATGTGGCTTTGCATGGTTAAATGACATACAACTGTTATTATTTAGTGTGTACTCACTTTGTTGCCAGCTATTTTCACAATAATGGCTGTATGTTGAGTTATTTTTAGAGGACAGTAAATATGTACTGCTATACAAGCTGCACATAGACTACTCTAATATATATCTAAGTTTAATTTCTATGTTCGTTTGTTCTATGTTGCTGAAATTTGAAGGGTGTACTCAATTTTGTGAGATACAAGTTTCATGAAGCAAATGTTTGTGATTATATTTACGTGTAATGCATCTACACTACATGTACTTTTCTAACTGCAGTTTAGTTACAATAATTTATTCAAGCATAATGCATAATAATGCATTATTAATTTAAGTAGAATAAGAAAAGCATGATAAGATGAACTTACTGATAAAGAACTCATGTAATATAATTAAACTAATCTCAAAATAAAATTACATTACGTGTAGATAATGAAAATCTACATTTAAGAATTAAAAAAAGTAATTAAAATCAACATGAAAAAATTCAGTTTATGTCCCTTTTGTTAATTGTTTTTATTGAAGACTATAATTTGGTTTATTGATCATGGAATACAATTGATTACTGCTGTCTTGACCCCTTCACTGGACTGATTGTTTGTATATGTATTACACTAACAACCCTGCATTCTAAGTGTGCATTTGAGGCTTGCCTCACCACTCCACCTCAGTTAATTAGTGTTATAAAACTACTGATGATGCTTAAGCAAATGTATTTGTTACCTTATACTGCAGCACAGCGGGGTCATATTTTTCCAGAGTCTCTGGAAGTAAACTTGACACATTTTGTATGATAGAATTTTTGACAGTAGTTTATGCATTAATTGATATCTCTCACACCTTCCCACCATAGATTCCTATCACAGCATGTCCTGGAGAATTTCATTCTCTCTATGTATCATAAAATTGATCTTTTTTTCTAAAATAAATGATGAACCTTGACAATGTCTCCTTCCTTTAATGATGACTTGTTATTTGAGACCTGATGAGTAGTTCAAATGTGGCAAAAATGAGTTATGGACAAACTTTAACCTGGGACCACAAACTGTTCCTGAAAAGGTTGCCTATTCAAGCAGCCTACTCCTGAATTGGACCTACTAGAAGCGAAATGTTACGTTATAGTATATTAACAGACAAAAAAAGTTTCACAAATCGGTTAGTGTATTAAACGGCAAATTTGCAATCTCGTTGGCTCGCAAGAATCTATATGACTTCATATGAATCATAGCGGGAAGAATTTAGAATTCGCAATTTGTGAGACTGGGCTGGATATGAATGCTTTTGGCCTGGCTGGAGTAAAGTTGCCAGAGACGGGCAGACATAATTGCAGGCTGGTTACGAAAACAACACTGCTTAAAAGCTGACATATTGAAGGCTGTGTTAGTCGGTGCAGAGGAATTTGAGGGCTGCTAAAGAGGGATGACCACAGACAGAGTCCAATTTAAATCTGGGCCAGACAACCCAGCAATTTCAGCCTGTCACACCCTAAAGCTCCCAAAGCTCCCTAGTCCACCTTCTTATTTTGAACTGTCTATTTCTCCCTACTGCCTCTGAAAGGAGTGTACAACTGTATTTCCCGGGCTGAACACATAGACACACAGCAACAACACAGCTTTCCAAAAACTGCAGAAAAAGCAAAAGCAAAATGCCTCTTTGTGGCTTCTTTCAGAGGGAGCGGTTCTTCTCTAAACCCTTTCCCTCTGCACTCAAGGTCACATATAGAGCACCAAATTCAAACCCCCCCAGCCTGAACTCTGAAGCTCAGAGGCTTTGAATTTAAACGATAACCCTCTGTTATTGTGATGTATGTTTTAGATGTGTACAAGCAACAACGTGATATACACCCACAATACTTGGCTTAGAACAAAACTTTTAAATTCTTTCTTTTCAGTCATTTGTACTATAAAAGAATTGAAACTGTCCCATTTAAATGGGACAAAGATTTTTTTTTAGGATCTCCAAAAACACTTCCTACACGTAAATTGAATAATACTGTATTGGCACCGTTTCACAGTGTTAAACATCACAATATACACCTTTTTAATAAGTAAACTTTCTTTCGGCTTCTCCCATTAGCAGTCGCCACAGCAGATCATCCACATGTTTGATTTGGCACATGTTTTTACGCTGGATGCCCTTCCTAACGCAACCCTCCCCATTTATCCGGGCTTGGGACCAGCACTAAGGCTTGTGCAACCCTAATGGCTGGGGTCGGTTCCCTGACCGGGGATCGAACCCAGGCCGCAGCGGTGAGAGCGCCGCATCCTAACCACTAGACCACCAGGGAACCTACACCTTTTTAATAAGTAACATGCCGTTTCTAGTAAATCCTTTTGGACAAACACACTTAAATTATACAGCATTGTTTCCTCATTCATCTATTTGTAAAAGCACTCGGATGTAAGTAAACAAATTACTTGGGAAATTTCTCCCCGAAAAAAGATTAAGTAGGCCTACAGTGAGGTGTCAAATGTTAACAAATAATGCTAATGGTGATAATAATTAGGTGTTAAATACCGGGCAGCACTTAGACAGGTTTAAGCAGTTTGAGCAGCTGATCAGCAATGAAAATGCCACTCATGTGAATATCAGACATTTATTAATGCATTATAATGAAAATGTTCTGTTCGGTTCATTGCACATTATGTGGAATCACTGAAAAAATCCACCATCCAGCAATGTCTTTGTGATTGCTGCTTCCAGCAAGCCGTCCAGAACTGCACAGCTGGTAATATTATTACACCCTGCTGTAATCTCTTTAAACCCAAAGTGGTGGAAATGCTTGTTTTCTTTTTTTATACTATTGGTTCTAGACGATAAAAATAGCTAATCCTGTTGTTTTTTTTTTTTTAAGGTAAATTGCAAGCAGGGAAAATCAATATTGCACAAAGCCATAATTATAGTTTAACTCACTTAAATGACTCATTGGAATTCCTACAGATTTGGAATTGGTGCCTAAAGAGAATTTTCTCCAAAGAGCGAATCATGCACACCCGATATTCCTTGCGGGCCAGAGGATGAAGTCCCTCTTCTGCTACAGTGACTTTATCTCCCCATAAAACCATCAATGTCAGAGCACATGGAGAAACTATAAGAGAATCCCTTCCAGCAAAGAACACGAGGAGGAGGAGACTGAAGAGCTGCAATCCTGATCTCTAACTGTGAAATACATCCAAATAAAATGTCTCCTCCCTATACATAATCTCATCCACACAAACAGATGACAGATGAGGTTTTCTCCTTCATGATCCACAGACGAATGGATTTGAGTGTTTCATAAATCATATTGAAAGTACAATAACAAAGTATTAAAGAAGCCATTCACTCTGTTTTACCTCTCTGTATCATTTAGTGCACTTATTTTTTTCCCCACTCGCTTTACTATGCAACAGTGTAGAATAGGCACTTAGACACATCATTCATTCATCTTCAGTAATGGTCAGGTTTACAGTGAATCTGGAGCTGGATATTAAAAAAACATTTTTAAAACTTCTTTTTCTTCTTCTTTCGGGTTCTCCCATTAGGGGTCACCACAGCAGATCATCCGTCTCCATACCGCCCTGTCCTCTACAATTGCCTCTTTCACACCAACTACCTGCATGTCTTCCCTCACCACATCCATAAACCTCCTCCTTGGCCTTCCTCTTTTCCTCCTTCCTGGCAGCTCTATCCTCAGCATTCTCCTACCGATATACCCCATGTCCCTCCTCTGCACATGTCCAAACCATCAATCTCGCCTCCCTCACCTTGTCTCCAAAACGTAAATAAACATTTTTAAATAAGAGTGCAAAAAAAATCTGACTTATTTGAATGGTTAGCAGAAGCATTCCCTTGGACTGAAACGCGGTCGATTCATTTTATATCAGTTTATATCTACAAGACAGATTAAATGTATTTTGTGGTCATATTTCCCTCCTTCCCTTTCTTCATCAGACAAATATAATAAAAGTACACTTTTTCCACCCAAAATCTATGTGAGATGCAAACTATTGAGCTCAAACATGGAACCCTTATTTATCTAGCAATGATTATTATCATGATTACCTAGATCAATGTATCTAGCAATTTATCCTGCTAATCACTTCTTGTGCAATAAAGTTAGTGAGCTGTCTTTCTACTTGTTCGATCATCTTCAATAGATCTAAAGTCTGGAAACTAACCCCTTTTTTGTTCATTAAAATTAGCTAGCCATCTTTTTAGTTTAATTAAGAGAGCTAGCTAGTCCATTTTCACTCATTAAAGTTAGCTAGCTAGCCTATTTTACAGTAGTAAAGATAACTAGCTAGCCCTGTTTTGTTCACTAAACTTATCCAGCTAGTCCCTTGTAGTTTATTAAAGATAGGTAGATACACTCTTTGAGTTTATTAACATTATATAACCATTCACTTTTCACTCAAGATAAATAGGTAGGTGGTGGCTTTGTAACTTGTAACTTGTCCTCGATCAGAGTGTCTGCCAAATGCTGTAAATATCCCTGTTTATTTCACATAAGTTAGCTGTCTATCTTCTTGTTCATTAAAATTGGCCTCTTTGTGGTTCACTTATTAACAAGCTGTGTTAATGGCTGTGCTAACTTCAGCAAATTCCTTCATTGTTAAGGACAGAAATATTTTTTTATATAACTAATAGCATTATAAGAGTGTCTGTAATGAAAATAAAGTTTGAATTGAATGTAATCAGCAGTAAGCAACTTGAAGCAGAAACATATAGAAGTAAGGTGCTAATTATGGTTTGTCAAATATGTTTATCAAATATGGGTTGACATTTTCAAGCCCAGATTCAGTGCAGTACATGTTATGATATCAGTATCTTTCAACCTGTTTATAACCTGTTTAAAGCCTTAATAATTTCAGGTATTCGTTACAAAGTGAACTATTCAAACATGAAATTATATTAAAGTCAAATCGCAAGTTTTTCTATTGGTTCTCCATTTCACACCAGTGCTCCTATATGGGCAGTTAATTTTGTTCTTGTTTTTTTTTTTTTTGGTTGACTCCAGCCTGCACACCAAACATCGATCAGCCAAAATCTCAAAAAGTGAAACACAAATGTCTAATCCAATACAGATAAAACCCAAAACACATGCTAAATGTACACTTCACACACCTGGAGATTCATAAATTATACATATAATGCCTGTCACACAGAGCTTTTGACATTTGTTGGGACTTTAATTACACGCTTGGTAAACATGTGCTGGATGAAATGCTCAGGAAATTATACTGTGTCTGTCCAGAATCCTAAGCTGCAGAAGAGAAATCTCCACGCTAAGTTTGGTTTGTGAATGTAGTTCACTGCAGTTTCAGCTGTCAGAATATGCATTGCACTGTGTTTTAATGAATGCAAAATGTGCAAATCTCTCTTTACATATACTGTATAGAGAAGTAGTGGAATGCATGACTAGCTTCAAGTCCATGGGAGTTCACATCAACTAATGATCTGACTCACAACATTAACTCCACTGGCATGGTCAAGAAGACACAACAGAGCATTTTTCCTTAGGAAAGTTCACATATCTCCATAGATTTTGGTGATCTTTTATCACTGTATACAATTCAGACATTTCTGACAAACCTGCATCTCAATGTGATACGACAAGTGCTCAGGAGCTGACAAGATGGCTCTCCAGTGTGCGGTGAAAACCGCTCAACATATCATCGGTGTCCAGCTCCCAAAAATGATAGAAACCCACAGTAAACACTGCCTGTGGAGGGTGAGAGGCATCAAGGTCGCCTCTCATTCCAATCATGGACTGTTACTTTCCTCCCTTTAGGGAGGTTCTATAGGAGCCAGTACAGTAGCACCACAAGGATTAGGAATATTTTCTTCCCCTTAGCTGTCACCCTTCGTAGCTAGGCTTATGTGCTACTCCACTCTCACCTGTCTATCTGCACATTCTAACTGTTACCGTTAATAGTTACTACTATTGTAAATTAAAGTTCCACATCTATGGAAAACTCTTTTATTTAACTTCTGGTCAGACTAACTGGATTTAATTTATTGTACATTGTACAATAACAATAAAGTTCAATTCGAAAGGAATCTGGAAAAAGCCTCATTTGGGACAATAGGAAAAATGGTCAAATCTGTATAATTTTTTTGTTTTGATAATACAGTCAAGTGCAAAAGTGCATAATTTCAACTAAACATTTGCTGGGTTTGGTCATATGTGACACAAGGTAAAAACTTATATAAACTTAAAAAATATTTTATAAATATTAGGCCAGAAATCTGTATTTCCTTGTATCTTATATAATTTTGCTCTTCATAATTGCATGTCTTACCTTTTCCTTAATACATGCCTTTGGCTTATTTCATATCCTATGTGCTAATTTTGGACCTTCTCAGATATAATAATTACCCCTTTTACCGGAGTGCTATTGAATTCTCTAATTTCATTCATGAAAAGCTGTGAGTCATTTTCTATACCAGCAGCCCTAAAGGTAAAGTCGGATACAAATCCATGGGTTATATCAATCTGCTCGTTGTAATACATTATCCTGTCTGTAGCAAAAGCAGATTCTCAGGAAGTACTGAATGCTCCATAAATCTAGGAATAAACAGGTTTTAAAGTGTTGATAATTAAAGAAGAATCATTGATACGGTAAAAGCTTTCTGTATAAAGACATTCATACAGTGTGAGAACTTTGATGAGTGAAGAACTATAGCTTCTGCAATATAATTAATTAAACAAACATTTCACAATAATAAACATTACTATAAATATGAATTAAATTCTTTAAATATAAAAAAAGTATAAACAACAGCAACATTAATAATAATATAGCACTATTCTTTTAACAGCACTTATATTTCCTTTTCAAAATCTTTAATTCATTTTAAAGCTATTTATATTCTCTACTTTTGCCCTATATTTTTTCTTTTGCTGTCAGAGAAAAAGGATGCAACAGTAAAATTGTTCGATTTCAGCATTTAAAAATTTTGTTGATTGCAGTTAAATATAAAGGTGCATTGTCATTCTTTACTTTTTAAAACCCAAGCTCTAAACTCCATCAAGAAATAACTTTTACTATGATTTCCCATAATTGAGGTTACTCTGATAGCCCTACTGTTATGACTTGAAGGACTTCAAGAACAAGGAAACTTGAATAAACCCTGGGGAACACGGAACTGAGGAACGTTATGCTCCATCATATACTGTACCGACTTTCAGAAGGAGCCCCAAGCAGAAGAAGGGTTTTTGGAATCTGGATTGTTTATATTAATCATCATTGAGAACATTTATAATTAGAAAGCTAAAGTGAAGGCCTGGGGGCGATGGGTTTGTTTTAATGAAATATAGCACAATCTGTATGCATAATATGCACTTAATCACCTACACTAAATTAAATCTCCAGATATTTTTTTTTGTCAAAACACTTTCTTATCTGATGTAGAGGACAAAGCTGAAGCCTAATTATCTTATTTATATCTTAAAGGGAGAGAAAAATAATGATAAAGTCAAAAGATTTCATTAAAAATCAGCACATTAAAAAAAGTATATTTAAATGCGGAACTAAACCAATTAAGGTTGAAAAAGGGAGGGATAACTGCACTTCACAAACATCATCGGAAGGGATTATTTTCTCCCTTGAAACGGACGAAACAAACCTCAAACGAATCTCATCTAAGATCATGGTTTTAATGAATGTAGGAAAATTACGTTTCGATTTATTTAAGTTTCAGTAAACACAACTGCTCTGCATTTTAGTTTCCTTTGTTAACTCACACTCTGACAGAACACAAAAAAGTGTGTTCACAAAGAGAGGAGTGTGTTTTGGAGAGCGGCGTTTCAAGGAACACACCCAATCTCATCAGCGAGAACAATGTCTCTTGAGATTTTCTTAGAGATTTACAGACTCGGTTTTCTTCACACTTCACATGCTGTTAGTAAGCATGCTAATTGACTATCTGGATAAGCGGCTATGTGAAAATACAAGGTAGGGAAGTCCTACCAGATATCATGTGATTTGTATTAGCTGAAGTGGAGTTTCACAGTTAAATGTTAAACGTTGTATTAATATTGCATATTTTATCGCCATGCTTCCTGGGCAAGATGTGCTTCAAACAAGAGGACATAGAAAGAAAGTTAGCAAAGGGGAATAGAATCTGTATAGAATGTTAATGGAATATGGGGTGGCCTACAAAATTCACCCTTGTTTCTGTCTTCTTTCTGAAAAAAAAAAAAAATCTGTTTTTTTTCTGACAATGTTTTGGGATTCAATGAAAGTAAATGGATTTCCAAAAATAGTCCAAGCACAACGATTATCCAAACAGCTTCTTATCCCTACCATTGCCTGTATTTCTGACCTACTGGGGGTTAATGTCATGCTTTTTGCAGTGTGTTTCAATCTATGTACATTCATGATGGATTGGTTGTTGCTTATGAAGGTCAAGGAATCCATGTCCTGTTCTAATGAGATGAAAAAAAAAATCTAACTTTAACCTGCTGTGATCTAAAGCTGCTACAGCAGCAAAATGTTATGTATTGCTCTGATTGGTCAGAAGGTGATGAATTTTCTAAAATGGAAGTTCTGACAGAAATGCCTGCAGCAAGGCAAATCACTAATACTAATGCTAATGTCCTGATATAGTATATGCTCTCTTTCTAATACTATATATTTCTGGAGTAAAAATGCAGAATGGAAAACACGAACTTGTACAATGGATAAGTGCTGATACAATATATGGACAAAAACATTGGGACACCTGACTTTACCAGCCATATGGGGTTCTTTCCCAAACTGTTACTACAATTGTGTCAGCTGTCTTTAGAGGTAGTAGATACAAATTTTCCATTTACTTTAACTGGGAACCAACCCCAGCCACTTTCAGTGCGGTCCCAAGCCCGGATAAATGGGGAGGGTTGCGTTAGGAAGGGCATCCAGCGTAAAAACATGTGCCAAATCAAACGTGCGGAGGATCCGCTGTGGCGACCCCTAACGGGAGAAGCCGGAAGAAAGTTTTACTTTAACTAGGAGCTCCAAACCTGTTCCAGCATGACAATGCCCATGTGCACAAAGCCACCTCCATGAAGATGGTTTATATGGATTGAATTAGAAGAGCGTTAGTGGCATGAATATCTATAGAGCTCTAGGCTCAACTCTATTGAACACCTCTAGGATGAATTAGAACGCTTACTGCACCCCAGGCCTCTTCACCCTACATCAGTAGCTGACTTATGGCTGAAACAGCACAAATCTAACAAACCACACTGAAACATTTTCCCAGAAGAGTGGAAGTTATTATAACAGATAATGGGAATGGGATGTTCAAAAAGATAGAGCACATACGAATCTTATGGTCAGGTGTCCACAAAATCTTGTCAATATAGTGTATTCTGAAGTGTTCTAAAAGGAGTCAGAGGTAAATGGCTTAACATAAGAAAGTCTACAGGATGAAGAGCTTTGCATTTTCCTGATAATGCAGCAAACTGATGCTATGCCACTACATTAAGCATAACTAGTACATCATTGGACAAAATATTTGATGTGCTGCTCTGAAATAAATAAATAAATAAATGCTAGTGGTTTATACACAAGTCACAGTTGCTTTGAAATAAAACTCTTTATATGATATATCCTATAAAACTGATTCACAATGCATTCACAACTCAATACACATTATTGATGATTTTCCTGTAACAGCATATTACATCATCTTTTATTCCTTTCACCAACATAGATGCAGACTTTTTATATTACAAAATAAAATATTGTTTTATATAAAATATTGTTATCTGCATTAATATGAGTGAACGCATGTTGCTTATTTATGTATGTATGCATATGTAGTATGTTAATAGTCACAGTTATGAAAATCATATTTCTGAACTATTTGCTAGTTTAAAGCTTTATATCTTTAAAATTAACCCTTAAAATAACTACATTTTGTAATTTCATTGGTTTTTTTTATTTAAATGAAAAAATATTGTTAAATAGTGAAACCGTTACCGTTACCGTTACAGAAAAATTAATGATACTGCAAAACCATAATAAAATATCTGTCAAAGTTTGCATTATATTTCTTTTAAATTAGGCAATTCATGTTTTACATTCAATGTTACTTAGCTGCGATTGCCTGAGCAAGGGTGTATATTTCCTTGAACAATAAACATACTAGTCTAAATAACAGTCTAAAACATTTTGAGGACTGATCAGACAAGATTCCGACATACAAGATGCGATGGTACGCAATGATGTCATTTCATTAAGACAGGTATTAAAACACTGGTTCTAATGCTGGTGGAATTGTTGCTACTTTCTATAAGTCTCCTCGGAGTGATCAGTTTCATGTATTCCTCAAAAGCATAAAGGAAAGAGAGACAGTAAACCTAAGACCTTCAGCCAGGGGCGTAGATGATGCACACTCTCTCTACCTCTCACGAACACAATCCCTCTTTGTAATGCAATCCTGGTTAGGGGTTTCCCACTTAATATAATTACATTATCACTGTTTTCTATTCTTTTTTTTCCTCAAAATTTTTCAATGACTCACAAGCTTGTTTATTTATCACTAATAACAATCCTGCTCAAAAACACATTGCAAGCTAATTCCGTTATTCAGATACTATTTTCATGCCTTTCTATTCCATAATGCTCTACCGCAAGCATTAGGATATATCAAGTCTTGTAACATGAACTTGGGTTTCAACTAAAGTGTATTCAGTAATGTGTTTAAGAAAGAGCTGAGTATTTTATTACACAAACTGTTGTTTCCTGTCTGCAATCTTCGTATCGAAGTTCCTTTAGTAACACTTCACAATAACAGCATATAAATAATCATGCACTAATACCTAAATTAATACTTAAATGTGAACCTATATGAACTAAGGGATCTTGAACTAAAGCTTATTTTAACTATGACATAAGATTAATGGATTCATGCTCGAACAATGTTATGCTTGTTAGTTAATGTATCAATAAACACGGAGTGTTAAACAAAATCGAACATGCTCTCTAAAAAAGAATATCCATCTAAGAATTAAACCTGCATCAGTTCAAATTGTTTATATAATTTGCCAAATGCAAACAACATTACTGGATTGCCCTGGGTTACTTTCATAAATTGTGCTTAAACATAATTGACAATTTCCATTTACATTCTTTTTATCAAATGTACTTAAAATGAACACCGATAATTTTCTCTCAAACTGGTTTAGTCATTCAATATCCATTGCTCTTCAAAACACGGTGTAGTACAGGTACGTGCTCTGAGTGTCAAGGGCCTGGGGCACTGCATCTTTACCCACAAGGCTGAAAATAATACAATAACATTTATTCATTTAAATCCAGTGTTCTATAATATTATTCTCCAGGGTTTTATTCTTAGATGTCGCTGGGGTTATTTTGCTTGCTTTACTACGTCTGGGCTAATCAGGTCTCCCAGTTTTAAATCTTTACGCATAGTAAATCACATTTCTTTTTAGTGTTCTCGCTCATGTTTTGGGCCACTCAAAATACCGCCCGGTCGTATTTGTGTACACAGCTGCATATTGCAAATTATATTAAAAAAGCTGAAATGATGAACGTTCTTATATAGTTCATATTCTTTTAAATAAACATACTGTTTTTGGTTTTGTTTACCCCTATGGGTTAAACACATGAATTAACAAACACGTAATAATATTTAAAGGGATGTTATCTATATATATTCATATAATTTATGTCGTAGTTGTGATTAGTACATGCCTTCACTCATCACTAGTTTACATGAAGTTAATTATGTACGAAAGTTAATTATGTGCCTATTAGTAGGAGTATGCAAGAATTTTTTGAAAATAAACTGCTCAATGGCATCAGAATTGACAGGATATTACTTTACAAATTAAACAATGTATTCAATGATAATAATTATTATGTAATTCATATATTTTTAATATCGTTATTTAATGTAAAATATTCAATTTTGGTGTTTTTGCTCATCTTTGATTATTAATCCAAAATTAACTGAATCTGTACTGCGGACATCCATGAACATTAAATCCCAAGTGAATAGGGAAATGTTCAAAAGCCCCTGATCTAGATATTGTGTTCAGTTTCCAGAAGCAAAAACAAGGTACACACAAACCCGGTTACAATCAGCCCTCCAGTCACAGCATGAAATCTGTAACAAAGACATGAGGAAGGAGAAAAGAGATCGCACATGAAGAGTTGAGTCCTCAGGGCAACTTTTCATTTTGCTTTCTTTTTTTTTTTTTTTTTTGTTGTTGTTGTTGGAAACAAGAGAAAATTGAGACTCTGTGAAAAGTGGCTACATGTGCTAACGCACTCGTTTACCTCGCTGCAAAACAAATGATGTACGAGGAAAGTATGAGGAGGTTGCAAAACAACCATCTGGAAAAGCCTTTATGTGGTCAAAAAATAAATAAAAACAATGCATACATGTAAATGTATTAATAAATCAAGGCATAAGCTTCTATATGTTCGATGCAGAATTATTTTATGGATGTAAGCTTTATTATATTTATAGAATATTAAAGAATATCTAAATATGCTCTCTGACCAAAGGTGGGAAGTAACGGAGTACAAATACTTCGTTACTGTACTTAAGTAGATTTTTTTGGTATCAGTACTTTACTCCACTATTTATTTAAAATAAATAAATAAACTCCACCGAAAAACATTTTTAATCAGTAAACTTTTGTTTTATTTCTGCGCCAAGTCTCAAATCAAACACCAAATCTGCCATGTTTTACACAATTAAACCTCTGGGTGGCGTTTTGTGGGTTTTTCCCTCATAATGGCGAAACAAACTTAAATTACTGTCCTTACTGATCGTACAGATAAAAACAATACATCATTCAAATCTGTAAAATGTCTATAATTATATATAAAATCTTCTTGACTTGACTTGAAGAGGTGCAGTTTCTCCGGTATCACCTCATTAACTGTCCGTGTGGAAACAAAGCAAAGGCACTGTTATAGCCTTTATATTTAATCACTGTACATATGCTTACACATATATCACATGCTGTAAATATGATACATATTTATCTGCACGATTGCTACTTTGTGCACTTCTGGTAGATGCCAAACTGCATTTCGTTGCTGTGTACCTGTGCTATGCAATGCCAATAAATTTCTATCTATCTATCTATCTATCTATCTATCTATCTATCTATCTATCT
>JAAIIK010000029.1:1692448-1708123 GCA_014706435.1 Silurus glanis | reverse complement strand
CTATCTATCTATCTATCTATCTATCTATCTATCTATCTATCTATCTAATATTAATGATGTGAGGTCCAGTTAACAGCTAAAACAGGTAGAAGTAATAACAACTTTTTACTTGAGTACATGTCAGAGCCAAGACTTCTTTACTTTCACTTAAGTAAAAAGGTATAGTCAGTACTTCAACTTTTACCCGAGTATTTTAAAACATGAGTATCTGTACTTCTACTTAAGTAAAGGATGTGTGTACTTTTGCCACCTCTGTCTCTGACAGCGTTGAATTAGTATTTTTCTGCAAAGTGTGCTTAAACTAAGAGTAGCTCTGTGGTCGCTGGTTCAATATTAGGCTCAGGTTACACTCTGGGTGGACTTTCAAATGTTGTTTTAGTGTCCATATGGGTTTCCTTCTGGTTCTTGATTTACTATTCACCTTCCCAAAACATTCCAAAATGACAATAATTTATTTATAAGACTTTGGATTACGGTAATTTATACCAGATAAACAGATTTAAAATGTGTAAATGTTGATATGGTGAAGATTTTCTGTGAGGAAATGTTTATCTAGCATTTAGGAAAACAGTCTCCAATGACTGCATGTTGTAACAGTCAGAGGTAAAGCTGGAGCTTTGTGTTTCAGACTTCAGGATGAAATACTGGAACAATGTGTATTTTATACAACGTTTAACTACAAACTATAAAGAGATATAACATGCAATATACTATTATTACGTGATATGCTTCATATTCAGCATGATGTATCTCATTTCAGCACAAATGAGCTCATTTCACATACGGCTTACTCCAAAGTTTTAGTCCAATAAGGAAAAGACCAGTGGTGGATGAAATACATCGTTCCTGTTCTTAAGTAAAAGTACAGATCCCCTGCATAAATATGAGTTCAGTAAAGTAAAATCTCTCCTTTCACATTTCTACTTACGGAAAAGTGTTAATGATATTTGAATCATTTCGATAATTGAGTGTTCCAATTTCCTGCACATTTCTTGCAGGGTTATGTTTATGTACTCACGACAGGTAGTGGGTAGTGGAGTAAATGTTTATCAAAATGAAAATACTGTAATAAAGTACAGATACTTGATAAGAATACGGCAAGAATTTTAGCAAGGGCAGACTCCCATTATTTATTACTACATTAATATACAGAACATGTGGATAAACATTTGTGGACACATGACTATGCGATTTTTTTCTGAACATACCATTCCACATTTAGTCCCAATTTGCTGGTATAATAATCTCCACTCTTCTGGGAGGTGCTTGTGGAGATTTGTGCCCAAGTCAAGTTCTGTTACAGGGTGAGGAAGACCGGGGGGGCTGTCAGTGTTCCGAATTCTACCCCAAAGTGTCTAAAAAGGGGTTCTCTTTAGCAAGATCATTAGCAGGCCATGCCAACCCATGTAAACCAAATATACATGAAGCTTGTTTATGCACAGGGCCAACGTCATGCTGGAGCAGGTTTGGGCCTCCTAGTTTCAGTGAAGGGAAAATATAATGCTACCACATCCAAAGACTTCCTATACAACTGTGTGCCTCCAACTTTGTGATAACGACATATGGCTGGAAAAGGTCACGTGTCCTAATACTTTTGTGTAACAACATTTCCATCCATAGAAGCATATATGTTATGAAGTTTATTTGGCACAGGGATTTGTCATGCAGGTCTGGGTTACCAAGTTCAAACTGAATCCAAAGACATCCTATATAATTGTGTGTCTCCTACTACTTTGTAGTAACAATTAAGGGAAAAACGACATATGGCCAGAAAGACCTGGTGTCCCAATACATTAGTCCACATAGTGTACCTCAGTGAGGTTTAAAGAAAGCATTGTAAAACCATTCTCTTTTTTGTGGTTAGAGTGTACACCAACACCAAGTTGTAAATTGGTGTAGTCACGTAATTACCCCTCATTGACCCTCCTCCTTAACCTCTCGAACTTGTTTGATGTCGATACTGGAACTGCGTGATGAACCAAGGACTCCGTTTGTGCTTAATTGAACTGCTGAAGCAGATGTTTCAGCCTATTTTAAGCATGTGTCTCTGTTTATAAGCAGTGAGGGCTGCTTTTTCCGGCCTGCATTCGAAACTCTAATACTTTATTTTGCTCTCCGCAGCTGTGTTATTGCACCCGAGTCGTGTTTAAGGGTCACTCACTGGTGCTTGCACGACAAACCTTAGCCGCTGAGGTGACGTTTTAGCTTGGGTTACAATGTTTAAACGTGCTTTGGCTTAGTTTAAATACTCTTTCCATTGCATGCACTGTGAATGTGAGACCCATCTGTGCTCAAATAATAAAAAACACATTCCCCCGCAATGCAGTACAGTAGAGCTCAGTTATATTCCATGTATACCATTGTAACTGAAAAAACTAAATCAAAAGAAGATGTAAAGATCTAAGATGTAACCATGACAACAATTGCAGAATGGTAACCTGTTGATGTATAGAGGTATTTATAATATTTCAGGTTTGTCCTGTGGAGGTATTCATAATATTTCATGTTATATAGAAATGTCAGATTTGTTCATATGTTTCTCAAATAAAACGAAATAAGTTGCCATGGTTCCCCTTATTTATGATTTATTTAAGAAATAGCATCAATCTGTAACCTGTATAACTAATATTTATTTTCTTTCACATTTTTCTGTCTACTGAAACTTATAATACAATCAAATTAAATATAGAAACATTCCTATTTACAGCACAATAGAGTTCAATGCCTAATACAGCCATTAAAGCCATAAGCAACGAAAGACATGAAACTGGTCCTTAATTTTTCAAAGATTCTTTAAAATTGGGCTGCAGCTGACTTACTGACAAAGTCACTTATATGGGTGAGAGTCAGTTACTTTGCTTCTCAGTTTACACTTCTTCAAATGTAATCAGAAATGTCTCAATGGCAAAGTCACCACTTACGCCCACATGCCCCAGATTGGGCATCTTCTTGGTTTAAATGCTAGTAATTAGTTAAAGTCTAAGGTAGATAATGATAGCAAACATCAAAATATTTAAAAAGGACCAAACTGTAATGTGAGGTATATCTTTTCTATCAGGAAAATTTATTGAAAGTTTTCTCTTACATACTGAAAAAAATTACTACCCAGTAATCACACATTGTGATTGATAAATATGGTTATTAGCTGTTTGTATCCCATTATATCTTTATCCATATCATCTTTTGTTTTTTTGGGATGTCAATTTTCTGAGTTGATGCTTTTTTCCTCTCCTTTCCACTATTTTTGTTCAGGTTTCAAAACCGAATTGTTAAATTGTATAAATAGAAGTGCAGAAAAGTCCTGCTTGAGTTAAACTAATGTATTAGTATACTACACCTGAATGAACCCTAGATTCTAAGAGTGCCTTCACATACCAAAACATGGTCATTTATAGAGATCGCCACCATATCTAAATAGATGTATGTCATAGTTGTGTTTGGTAAGTTGCTTTGGTTGGCTTTTGGTGAAAATGTAATTAATTACTGATTACACCATGAACGCTGTATTAAAATGACTAGTTTCTATGTCTGAAAATCGATATGAACTTTGACCATAGGCAGCATACAATGGAACTCTTCATTTATTTCTTCAACCCTTCCTTTATTTCTTTATTGAACAAATGATATAAATTGGCTTAACATTAAGAGCTAGTAAAAGAAAAATAGATTTTCTGGATTATCAATGAAAAAACGAGCCTCGCCTGGTTAACAGGTGTTGCCACATCTTCATTTGTCAATGTTCAATCAATCAGTTGAACGTCTTTGTCTATGATAACCTGTCAGGTGTTTCAGTAAAGTGCTTGTGCACTGGCGAGAAGCAGTGTTTGTTTATCCCTAGGACATACCTTACATTTTACTGAATGTTCTTGTCTACATGTGTCAAAAAGAAGAAAGAATGGAATTATTTCCGCTTAGCGAAACAGCCACTCGTTTCTGCTGACATTTTTAACCCGAGTTACTTCATAGCGACCCGGTGGGAAGTTGCTCATATGGGCACTAGCCAAAAGCTAATGAATTTTAAAGGGGAACATTGTGGACATCTGAACAATGCTGTTATTTTTGCTGTTATAAAAACCTCTATGTGACATTTTAAATGTAACTAATAACAAGCATAAGTCAAGGACAAGAGGCAGTTGAACAGCTATAAAAAGCAGAGAAAATGAAAACATTTTGCAATATTAAGTAATAAATGTAATCCTGTTTGACATAATATCATCATTTCACTAATTTTTATAGGGAAATTATGTATTACAAGCCAAGCGCAATGCTGACTTTTCAAGGCGTCATTTAGTAAAATTCATGTGACCTGAGCCAAAGCACCAGAACATCAATATAACCCCAATATTTGAGAGGAGGTCAATGTATCCATTTGTGTACTGCAGTATGAATTATGAACCTGAAAGATTACAGTATTTATGGTGTAATAACTTTTTTTTGTTCATTAAATGAAAATGACATCATTCAGCTGCACCAACATCTCAAAACTCCAAATGTCCACACGAAACCTTTTGCTCCTAAAGATCAGTAGTGTTCATAAAAAATTTTAAATAAAATGCTCCTCCCCTTTTACTATGAAGAGCAACCTGTGACTGCAGAGTGCAAAACTGCTACCATTTGTGTGGTTCTAGCAGATCATCTGGGTATTAGATCAAGTGCATTTGATATTGCTATTTCCCATTTAAACACAAAAAGTACACAGAAATTTTGGAATTGAGACAACGTCTAGACAGTGTTGGAATTTATCCCACAATTCTGTCCACTTCCGACTTTATGATATTGCAACCGAGGTGGGGAAAAGCACTAAAAAAAAGGCCAGAAATAACACACACCACGTGCCACAACATTGTGGCCCCTTACTTTCCCCTATAGTAATTGAAATGAAAAGAAACAAACGAAAACAGCTAAAATGTGGCTGATGTGTACAGCTGCATAAGCAAGAATTATTACACATAGAGAAAATGAGAGCAAATCTCAAAAGAGCCATACCATTATGGACCTGAAGTAGCCTGAAGACTAAAATACTGACAATGTACTTCTATGAAGTTCAAAAGTCTAAATAAGTACAGTGTGTATCACACTAAATCTATTTTTGTCATTCTTGTAATAATTAGCGCTCTGCATGTTTTGCACCCCGAGCACACCTAGCAACCTTGAAAAAGATACTGCTGACAGTTTAGCACTTCTTTTTAATAAATACAAGTGTTACATTGCAAAAAGTGAAAATGGTTTTTAAGCTTTTAATCAAAGACACAAGAGGCCTGTTTTTTAACTTTCAAACATTTGCTTTGACTCCCTGAACTGCTTATATATATATATATATATATATATATATATATATATATATATATATGAATTTGGTACAGCTAGCTGGCCCTGTGAGGCGAATTTGAAATCTGATTGATTAAAGAAACAGACCCATTGCTAATATTCTCTAAGGTAAAAAGGCCATCAGTAGAGACTTTCAAGGCCCTGGGCAGATTAGATTGACATGGCAGCACATAGACGTACTGGAAGCAGTACAGCCATGAGAAACGCTACGAAATGAAGAGAATTGACTGTTGGGAATAAATTTATACAATTTCATATAAAAAATAATAGAATTTAGGTTGTAAGTGTTTAGGCCAGCAGAGAAGGCTTTGCTGGCCCTGACTGCCCACCACTGATATATATACTGTATATATATTATGAAGAGCACAGCCAGTTGCAAAGAGTATGGAGGCTTTTACTCGCACATCATTTGAGCAGGACTGTCTTGAAACAATAACGTATTTATTCTTCTCCCGCCTCAATAACATGGCCCTGAAAAGGGCCGATAGCACATCACAGCTGCCATAAATAATGGTTTAATGAGCCCCTCCACCCTTCTCTTTAATGATGACGGCGCTGTTCCAGCCAGACAGTTTCCAGGATGGCCACATGTGGCCTCCAGGTGGGCCTGGAACACACTACTCATACTATTCCTACCCGCTTGGGTCCCTAAATCTACCACTGTTTGATGTTTCTTCATGGACATAACAGTTAGGCTGACAGCAGCCTGCAACTCAGCGTTATTGTAAATATGTAAGACAAGGGCTTGTTTTAAATGTCATGTCTAGGTAATATACTCCAATTCACTAATTGTTCGACATACCAGAATTGGTTTTAACATGAATTCACATTCATACGGAGTTATTCTCTTTGTCATGACCCATAATGACACCATGGCCATTTTCATGGAATTTGAAATGGTGTTCATACACTGTGTTACAAAGATGTATAGAAATTTGAACAATGCTATCAAACCGATTAAATAGAAGTTAGTTCTTAAAGGAATTAGTAGTAGTTGCATGCAAGTTTTGAGTTTTAAAACATTAAGCCCATGGTAAGATAAGCCCTTTGTTTTCTATTAGCACACATGTCTATGGTACAAATGAACAGTGTTATCTAGGACTAAAGTCTGATAAATTAAATATATCACTCTATGCCATGAGTCTCTTAATCAGCGACATCACTGTTTGACACAGCGAAATGAGCCTGAAACTCATTTTTGTCCACAAGTGTGCGAGACAGCATAATTCAGACCAAGTGGCGAACTGAACCCAGTTTTCAGGAGTCTACACCTTCTTAATTACTTCCAAAGCCACTTCAGTTTACAATCCCATATAATTTTCAGTCATTGTCTTCAACAGATTTTCACAATTGCATTGTCTGCTTTAACAAGTGCTTTTATAGTGTTCCATTTAGTTAGCATATTGTGGGCTTATTGAAATTGTCCTGTGCATCCCAGACAGACACACACTGGCGTCTCCTTCACTTCCTATTGTTGGGCTTTTATTCTTCATAAAAAAAGTACACTATCTGCACAGTGACATTAATGAGAATATGTAAAAGCAGTTGTTCAGAAACTGTTTACTGTGCATGCAATTAAATTCAAAATTTAACACGCTGCATGCAAGCATGAGTGACAAATGTTGAGTATATAATGCAACAGAATAAGAGCAAAGTAAAGGATATGGAATGTTAAGTTATAAAATATCTTGATAAAATCATCTAAAAAAGGAAGAAAGAAAGAAAGAAAGAAAGAAAGAAAGAAAGAAAGAACTCTATTAGTGATTTGCAGTGTGAGTTGAAGCAAAGCTGCTGACTGGTCAACTACAGTTAAGCCTATTATCATTGTCTGGCAGTTATAAATCTAATTTAGATTTAAACCTTAAAGGTCGAGTGCATCATACTTAAGTATTTAAAAAATGTGAAAGTTTTGGAAAAAAATGTAAAAAAAAAAAAAAAAGAAAAAGAAAGAAGAATGTTAACCAGGTTTGAATGTTCACATTCGAATAAAAAGAATATCCTGAAAATCCTGTACTTATTAGATTAGACTAGATTGCAAGGTACATGTACAGAGCCAATGAAATGCTAGCATCTAACCAGAAGTGCATAAGTGCTATTAACAATAAATAAATAGCAATGTGATAAATAAGGGTTAGTGGTACATATGGGGTCCATATGTACAGGGGTGAGGGTGAATAATGCACAGAAGGTGCATTACGTAATATACAATATACTGTACAAAGATTGTGCATAGATGTTGGTAGACGGCATGCTCAAATGACATGATATAGTTATGTACAAGTATGAATGTTGTATGATACATTATATACAGAATACCTATGGGTGAAATATACAGTTGTGCAGTGATAAACAAGTTATGGATGGATGCAAAAATGCATTATACAATTATACACTACAATACTAATAATACTAATTATTATTATTATTATTTTTATTATTATTATAGCTATTATATAAGTAAGTGCAACATCTATGCACTAAAAAACAATTAAATAATTGATAAAAACAACCATCTCTGTTAAATATGTCACAGAGATGGTTGGATTTATTCACACAAGTTAAAAATATTTATTAGAAGCTTCTTTCTTTTCACATTTTAATTTAAAACATTATCATAATGGGCTGTTTTTGGTTTGAAAGAGGCAGATGTAGACGACAGGGCGGTATGGAGACAGATGATCCGCTGTGAGAGAAGGCAAAAGAAGAAGAAGAAGATCATGATGGGCTGTATATGAACTTATTGGGAGAAAACCAGTAGTTCTATGTGAAATCAGACATTTAACATCCCCATATTACCAAAATGGCACGATCCTCGTTTCACAAGAAGTCATGCATGTATAAATTATGTAATAATATAAAAAGTATGAATAAGTATGTAATATGTAACATACTTTATGTAAAAAATGGAAGATTCGTATTTATTTGTATGTTTATTTCTTTATTTAAATTCATAATCCTTATTTTATTCTCATGCAGAGACAAGGCAAAAACTTCAGTTAATGTTCAAATAAAACATCAGTATTAATACAAAATGTGATCTCAGTGATTTTAAACATGGTGTGGCTGTTAGTGCCAGATAGGTTCAAGAATTTCTGAAACTGAAGACGTACACCATTGCAAAATATTTACACAGAATGGAAGCCTACAGTAATGCAGATTTTTACAATTGTATGCAACAAAAAACACCTCAAAATGAACATGTCAATCCAAAAAAAAAAACATATAAGGCTCCACAGGTTCCACTGTGAGCCACGAACATGACCTGTGGTGGTTAACGAAAATGTAAATGTAAAATGTTTACGGTGGTTTTTTGAAAAATGTTTTTCAACAACTGCCACTGCTGACCTGTATATATCTACATGAATTCATCCACATGGTAACACAATATAAAGTCCTTGTGCAGTACGAGGTGAACATTGGGAGACTGCCTACGCCTGCCTGATATTCTTCTGGCTCCCACATCCAGGATTCTCAAACTTTCACAGCTAAAGTTCAGCTCACCTCCACAAACCAGAAAGCAAATTTATCTTTGTGTCTCGAATTGGCCTTTTGCCTCATATTTTTTCACACTCAGTCTATGTACTCTTTGACACATTATCATGAATGTAACTATTTGACTAAATTGAATTAGCTTTAACTAGCTGATGGAGTAAAAGTATTTATTAGTATTTATTGGTTCCCCAAGTCTACTTGATATATCACTGTATGCAATAACAAATGGCAGAAATCAAGTGGCTTATTTCTACAGCAAGGAGTGATTACCGCGTTTTCTTCTCTCAACTTGTAATAATGTGTCGCTTTCACGATCCACCGCAGGGCAAAGCATTTGAGTGAGGCGCTGTAGGAAAAGAAAGCCGCAGGTATAATATTTCCCTGTATAAAGCAATTCTTCTCATCAAGTCTATCATCAACGGCAAAGTCAAACTGAAAACAAACCAGGTTTCATTTAATCAATGTTTCATCCAAAGCAAAGACTTCATAGAAATTAAAGATTTCAAATCTCATTATCGCTTCTGCTCATAACCAAGTTTTATGAAGACCGATATTCATGCATGCGAATATATTTACGATTGTTTAAAACTGGAAACAAGCATTTGATGACAGATGACGTGCAGAAAAAAAGCATGATACTTGGTTCCACTGTATGATGAAGTAACAATAGAGTATATTAGAGCAAATGGCCCATTTAGTGTACTGACACGGCTATCGATCACCTCATACAGCATTACAGCTAGACCCAATCAATGCTACTCTCACACAGGATCTAACACATTCACTCATGCTATGCAAAGGTTTAACACATGTTTATGGAAACTTATTGACAGCAGCAACAAACTGAAAAACAGTTTTACTATATTTTCATTAACCTTTCGGTTTCAATACTTAATCCATATGATAAAATTTAACAGTAGTTTATGTTAATCCATAGACGCCAGGAATTATCAAATATATGCATTATATGGACAAAAGTTTACGAAAACCTGACAATAAAATTTGTAAAAACTTTTTGAACATCACATTCCACATTTCAAGTCAAGTCAAGAGGCTTTTATTGTTATTTCTACTATACACAGTGGTACACAGTACACAGTAAAAATGAGACAACGTTCCTCCAGAACACTGGTGCTACACTAAACAACATAGAGCTACAACATACAACATGAAGATACATAAAGTGCATCGAGTGCAACCGAGTGCAAACAGTGCAGACAACACAAGACAGTGTGCGACAATACACATAGCACAAAATAGCACCGACCAGTAAACTTACTGTATACTCTGAATATACAGTAATCTGCAAATAAGACTATAACTATGAACAAGAGTATATGTAAACAAACACAATGCAGTGCAAAAACAGCAGTAGCAGCAGTCAAAAGGTGCAAAAAAACAGCATTTAAACGGTATAATATGGAATATTCCAAGATGGCGGCCCGGCAGTAGCTCGCACTGGCCTCTCCGGATCCAAAAATGGTGCTTTTAGAATACATGGATACCAGAGACAGCTGTGTTTGTGTACGACCACCAGACGCTGTTACGGTACAGGAATCATGCAACCACTAATCTGCATGATGATGTAATTAATAACCTTCAAATTATTTATAAATTATTCCCATTTGTAATTATAATAACCTCCACTCTTCTGGGAAAATGTTCCACTATATTTTGGAGTGTGCTTGTGGAGATTTGTGGTCATTTAGCCACAAGAGCAGTAACTTGTACTGCTGTAGAGTGAGAAGACCGGGGGTGCAGTCAGGGTTCCAATTAATCCTAAAGTTGTTCATTAGGTCAAAGCTCTATAACAGGCAAATGAAGATCTTCCACTTCAGTCAATAATAAAAAAACATATCGTCATTGAGCTTGCTTAGTGCACAGGGGCATTGCTATGCTGAAACAGGTTTGGTCTGAAGTGAAGAGAAATTTTTATGCTACAACTTCCAAGGACTTCCTATGCTTTCAGATTTGTGGTAACAGTTTATGGAGAAACCGCATACGTCTGGAAAAGGCAGGTGTCCAAATACTTGCAATGCTAAACCCCATGCACAAAGGTCAGAGGCAAGATTCTGACCGAGAGGCAAACCACTGAGGCATCAATAACGCCCAAAATAGCACGTTTTCATCTATAATGGTTCCAAAACAATAAATCTAATAGTATGTGAACAGGAAATTCAAATAGATAGACAGTCAGTGTAAGGTTGTGGTAGCATGCTATTTTGGACCCTAGTGTAAATACTGTAGCTGGGAAAAAAAAAATGCACAGCAGGTGAAATATTCTGGTTTGGTCCACCTCCCAGATGTCTATCCAAAACCAATATTAAGTAAATACTGACAGTATAAGTGTTAGCATTGTTGGGTTTCTGTGTTGGGTCTTATTTTTAGCTCGCTGAACCAGACTGTCTCGAAAACCACTTTTAGTTTGGCAAGGAAAAGCAGCAGGAAATTAGCGGAGCAGCACTCCTCCTACGCTATTTATCCAAACACAGCAGGACAGTGAGAGACAAAGAGCGCTCATCCAGCCTGTGGGTAAAATTACAATCATGGAGAGGTTGATAATCTGCTGAGGAGCTACAATGCTAACACATGTGAACACCTTACAAACAATGTTAATTGTTGTTGACATGTAAATGACTAACAGCTACTTTTCTTTTTCTTTTTCTTTCTTACCTATTGCGTTCAGACAGTAAAAACATGCACTGTTTGAGAATTGGTAGAAAACTATATAACTAAGACAAGACACATATAACTTACTATATAACTAAGCCAAGAGTGAGGGTATTTTTAAGATAATAGACATCACAATCATTCTTTGCCAGCTGACTATGGATATTCCTTAAAGAAATACTTTTTGCAATGAAAGATTTATTCAAAAATGTACATTGTTTTATACAAATGAGGCTTCAGCTAATTCAATGTGCATATTCGCATAAATAGAAATCTTGTCTTCTTGATGTAGTCAGAAATAAAACCTTTGTTTCACATTGAAGACACTCTCAGACTAAAAGTTTTGCAAAAGTTTTGCATACATTAAGGATGCTTTACATGTGAAAATGACATGCTTTCTGCCAGTTTAGATTACATTTATAATATGTAATGTTGTGAAATGTCCAGATCTTGGTTACTGGTTAAATTATAGCAGCAATAAACAGTCTGCTTTTACTACATGCCATGTTACAGAGAAAGAGCAAAGTTCTCTGTCCTGAAGACTAAGGCAGAAATTCTGGCGACTCCTATAAATGTTGAATGTTGAATACAGAACACCTGTGTTTGCATGACATAAACGTCATGTCATGTGTACATAGAAATAGAGTTCAGCTCATGAAAAATGGGGGCAAAAACAAGTGTTGCGTTTGTAATTTTGTTCAGTGTAGTATAAGAGTGATATTGTGAACCTGTACGTTGCCTTGGAGCCATCTTCTATTGCCAGAGCATCTGTTATAGAAAAATTTTACACCTTGTGACTAATCAGAATTGAGAATTCAACATCACTGTGGTATATGAGGAATGTTACAGTAGAAGAAACTTATAGTACATTTTTTTATTATAAAATCTACGCTCCAATTCCACTTTAGCCAAATGTACAGTTTTAGGGAATTAAAATACTTCCTTGATATGACTTTCATCCTCTAGGTGAATGGCTTCACTTCCATTCTAAATTCCTATCTATTAACGAGGGCATTCTGGCAGGCACTTTTCCTGGAAAAGTTTCATGCTGGAAAAATAAACTTTGGGTCTTTAAATATAAATGGCGTCTCCAGTGGGACGACATCAATCCATTCGCTGCCGCTAAGATGAGCTATCATGCGCTCACGAGGAATTAGTCGACATGTTTTAAGTGCATCAGATGAATAATCAATGTCTGATCACATGGTTGTGAATTTCATATCATCGCTTTGAGAGGGAGGACATTAGACAGCTTTGTATTGATTAGCGAGAGCGCTCATTCTCATCCGAACCTAGAAACGTCCTCCTACAGTCTAATGGCCTGGAGGCTGAAACTGCCTCATGTGCAGATATCACTTTCACTGATGTTATTTAACCCTGTATGTTCAGTGCAAAATTTTTTCTTACTTCAATTGGCAAAAAATATTTCCCATTTTATTTACTCTGACATGAAACTTCATGTAAATGGTACAATTTTTTTGTAAATCGGAGAGCCCATCTTTTTATATTCAATATAATAATAATAATAATAATAATAATAATAATAAAAATGTTTATACATTGTCTTTAAAAGTAGCTTCATTAACAATGATTTATTAAATAAAATAAAAGATAAAAAAAAAAGATCTGACAAATAAAGGCTAATGTAAGATAATAAAAGATCAAACAGAGTGTACAGTGCATCCGGAAAGTATTCACAGTGCTAAAATTCACATAAAATTCACAAAAAACACACAATAATATTCACAACCTTTGCTCAGTACTTTGTTAAAGCAACTTTGGCACCAGTTACAGCCCCAAGTCTTTTTGAGTATGATGCTACAAGCTTGGCACACCTATTTTGGTGCAGTTTCTTCCATTCTTCTTTGCAGAACCTCTCAAGCTCCATCGAGTTGGATGGGGAGCATCGGTGCACAACCATTTTCAGATCTCTCCAGAGATGTTCAACTGGACTCAAGGACATTCACAGAGTCCTCCCATAATCACTCCTTTGTTAGCTTGGCTATGCGCTTAGGGTTATTGTCCTGTTGGAAGATCAACCGTCACACCAGGTCTGAGGTTCTGGAGCAGGTTTTCATCAAGGATGTCTCTCTACATTGCTACATTCATCTTTCCCTCGATAATGACTAGTTACCAGTTCCTGCCGCTGGAAAACATCCCCACAGCATGATGCTGCCCCCACCACGCTTCACTGTAGGAATGGTATTGGCCAGGTGATGAGCGGTGCCTGGTTTTCTCCAGAGATGACACTTGGCATTCAGGCCAAAGAGTTCAATCTTTGTTTCTCATAGTCTGACAGTCCTTCAGGTGCCTTTTGCCAAACTCCAGGTGTGCTGTCATGTGCCTTTTACTGAAGAGTGGATCCATCTGGCCACTCTACTATAAAGGCCTGATTGGTGGAGCAGGTCTGATTGGTGTTGCAGAGATGGTTGTTCTTTTGGAAGGTTCTCCTATCTCCACAGTGAATCGCTGGAGTTCTTTCAGATTCTTTAATGCTGTAGAATTGTTTTTGCACCCTTTCCCAGATCTGGGCTTTGATACAATCCTGTCTCTGAGGTCTATAGAAAATTCTTTCGACTTAATGGCTTGGTTTGCACTGTTAACTGTGGATTATCATGTAGACAGGTGTCAAGTTGTAGAGTTAAGTTGTCCAATCAAGTTGTAGAAACATCTTAAGGATGATCAGTGGAAACAGGATGCACCTAAACTTAATTTTGAATGTCATGGCAAAGGCTGTGAATGCTTATGTACATGTGATTTTTTTATTTTTTTTATTTTTATACATTCGCGAAGATTCGCGAAGCAAACTTCTTTCACATTGTCCTTATGTGGTATTGTTTGTAGAATGTTGAGGAAAATTATTAATTGAATCCATTTTGGAATAAGGCTGTAACATAAAATGTGGAAAAAAAGCAAAGCACTGTGAAAACTTTCCGGATGCACTGTAGGCATTTGTTCATAAAAGCGTGCAAACAAATCCAAAAAAGTCCAAGTTATAAAGTCAGGTGATCAGTATACAATACACCCAGGGTAATTCTGAGACAAGAAACTATAAACAGAACATAAGATTAAAACCAGCAATGCAAACACGAAAACAAGGCTCAGCTTAGACTGAAAGTAACACAAACAGTGCTATTACTTGTGTTTCTAAAAATGAATGACTTTTTAATAGTCAGCGAGAGAGGTATTTCTGTGTGTAATTGAGAAAAATGTCTGAATACACTCTGGGTGATTGTTTGCATGTGAGTGTGTTTTTATTTTCAAACTGTAATCAATGGCACCCATGTCTGTAGGCTGCGTGGGTTGCTGGAATCAACAAAAGTTTGAAACATTTTGAAAGGATTGATTAAGCATGAGAGTCAAGACTGCAAGCACATTGCCCTCGCAACTCATTAGCGGCACATATGTGTTTATCAAGAAACATTATTTTATTCTCAGATTTGTATTTGTTTTTTCAATATTTTTCACTACCAATCTAATTACCTATAGCTGTGAACATTACTGGTTAAGCTTTAGCTTTAAGCTTTACACACTGCACACTTGGCATTCAGATATGTGTCAGATCTCAGCTCCTTGGAGACGTGGAGACTCATTGAGGCCTCCAAACATGGCTGCCACACACACTAATTTTATTTTCCAGAACACTCACACACCTTCCCTCTTGTAAGCTCAATCACCCTTAGACACACTGAACCGTTGAAAGAGACTCCTATTCACAATACACTCTCACTGTCATTTTGTCTTATCTGTGTTTACAAGCCTTGATTCTCATGTTTGGCATTTTGTTGTTCACTTGTTTTTGCCCTAGTTTTTTGATCCCCTATTTAGCTATTTTTGTACATATATATCCTGACCTGTGCCAGATCTTGAGCATGGCTGGATTTGTTTGTATATTTCATTAAAGCCGCACTTTCTTGCAGTTGCATCTGTCTGAGACTGCTGTACATAGATTTTTTTCAATATGCTCTATAATACACTGTAGTTATAAAATATATAAACATAAATAATACGTTTATTATACTGTATAGTCCATTAGGAAATGGGATTTAGATATATTAATATACTGAATATACTGAGCTAATCAAAGAAACTCAAAAAGCATCATTTCCATTTCGTTCAAGAATTCTGGAGCTAATGTTGTGTGTGTGTGTGTGTGTGTGTGTGTGTGTGTGTGTGTGTGTGTGT
>JAAIIK010000029.1:1678576-1692438 GCA_014706435.1 Silurus glanis | reverse complement strand
TGTGTGTGTGTGTGTGTGTGTGTGTGTGTGTGTGTGTGTGTGTGTGTGTGTGCACTGCATTTTGCACAAATGATTACATGTACCAACTGGGGCTCCATTTCTGACAAGCTTGTTTATATTGATCGTCGCTAGCGTGAAGAGAAGATACAGAAGTTTGGGGATTTAAAAATAAATACTACATCTGTATTTGTAGTAAATCTAAACGGATGGCCTGGGGCAAAGGGACTGAATGTTGCTAAGTATTAAATCTTAAAGGGTGGTTGAAACCGAGTCTTAGCTATATTGAGCTCCTGTGACAGGACAAAAAAAGAACGAGTGCTCATCTGTCCCCATTTGTCACTTTTTGCTGTCGCCTTTTGGTCTAGTGAGCATTTCACCCGTCATCTGAGCTACTAAAACATAACAAAGACCCAAATACGGAGTCGAGATGCAAGAGTTTAACGGCGCGCTTCACTTTCACAAAGGGGTGGAGAGAAAATAAGATCAATGTACCAGGAGGAAGGCAATAGTTATGAATCACCTCATGAGTCACTGACATTTTACCGAGGGCGGAAATCTTGATGGCATTTAATGTCAGATGAGCGAGCAGAATAAAGCAGCTGCCATTATCATAATTCTTGAAAAGGTGTCAAATACGGCATTCCAGAATTTCAAATACAGTCTAGAGAGTTGGAAGGGACAACAGCTGATATAGGAAATAAAAAGAAAGAACCTCCAGAGACCAGGGTGAATAATATTAAGGGGAAAGAAAAGAGCACAAATAACAGATCTTAAAAGGAAAGTTTATAGAACGTCTACACAAAAGACTTTAAAAACACTAGGATTCATATTTAGCGAGCATTCTTACTACCTAACTCGTTAAGAAACAGCAACATTACTAACAAACATACACCCCGTGCTAAGGTGACTTTTGGCTGGTTTAGTGGCGGTAAGCATCCAATCATACAATTTTAACATGCCTGTAATGTACATGGCATTCTAAATGCTAAATAAGCTAACTAGCAGAAATTAAGCTATTTTATTTCTAACACAGAGCTATGGACAAAAGTATTGGTACACCTGACTGTTCCAGACATACAGTACATGGATCTTCCCTAAACTGTTACCACAAAATTTAAGGCACACAATTGTCTTTGGATGTCGTAGCATTTAATTTCCCCCTCACTTGGAAACCCAGACCTGTTTCAGCATCACAATGCCCCTCAATGAAGATATGTTTTAAAGTAAAAGATCTTGAGTGGCCTGCTATAGAGCTCTGACCTCAACCCTATTAAACACCTTTAGGGTGAACTGGAATGCTGATTGCACTCCAGGCCTCCTCACCCTGCATAAGCACCTGACTTTACTAACACCATTGTATCTGAATGAGCACAATTCTCCACAAACACACTCCAAAAGTGGAGGTTATTATAGCTGCAAAGGTGAGAATATATGTAGAATAGGATGTTCTAAAAGAACATACGAATCTTATGATAGGTGTTTGGTGTCCTCTCATGTCTCATGTTATCCATTAATGAACCAAATATAATGCAAGAAAAGGCTTACCTAAGAAACAGGCTTCAAAATGTAATAAACCCGTCCCAAACGCTCAATGATTCCCTGTTTATAATCTAAAAAAAGCGTTTTTTTTTCGAAAGGCTAAAGAATATTTTTTTTGAGAAACAACTCTAAGCTTTATTAGTTTCTGAAAGTACTTGGTTTTGCTCAAACTTTTGGCTTTATGGTGGTGTGAAGTTGCTTGCTCGGCATTTTTACTGGTCACAGTGGAGACATTTAATTGGTAGAAACCAAGGGTCCAGACATTCAGGACAGTCAGAAAATAAAACTCTATCATAAATGTGTACTCCAAAGACTAAAATAATATATAACACTGGGAAAAGATTACCTCCAATGTGTCTTTTTGGTATGATTTTCAAATGATATTCATTGACTAATGCGACAAAGAATCTGATTGGTCAGAAGGTCTATTGCCATTCGCCCTAGCGCTTAATCATCTTTCAAGCATTTTATAATCATTGCCAGGTAACAGTTCGTTTTTACAGGGATGTGTACAGGTGTTCATTGTGTACCCTTTACATAGTCTAAATCTAATAATAAACAAATTAAAGCGATGTTAAAAATAAATGGATATATAATTCTTGATACTCTATATAGTAATAAGAAAGAGAAGGAGTCTCCAGTGTCAGCGATTTCTAGGCAATTGTCAGGTTTTTCACTGTGGGAAAATCTCCAGGACTTTTGTGGTTTTCTTGATAACATGTAGCAGTTATTTTTATTTTACTGAAGAAGAATGTGAAGTATTGACTGTTTATAGCTGCTATAACATAATTAATAACTTGTTTCATAGATGTTGCATGACATCCATTTAATAAAATAATACATTAATTTAAAGTTGTACTCTGAAAATAAAATAAATGTAATTTGTGATGTAATTTCTTTGTTTTCCTATAACAGAAAACCTATGATTTTTTTTATTCCTTATACTATCACATGCAAATGGTAAGACAAACATGTGTAAGTCTAATTTGTTGTGTGTGTGTTTACTGTACGTCTGCGCACACGTGCCTGAAAGTGATTTTGTTTCTATTTCGGGCTGAGACAGACGAGACACAGTTAGCCCGAGACTCCCACAGACATCACAGAAAAAGACAAAGAGAGACAGCAAAACTTTACTCTTTACTTCTATCTCTTTTACTGTGACTCATATGGATTGAAAGGAAGGATATAAGAAAAAAGAAAGAAAGAAAGAAAGAAAGAAACTTGCACATTTTAAAGGATGAACATTTTGCTACTCCCCCTATGTATGTCTGTGCATGTCACCATCTCTCATTCTTCTCAATCTGTATTAATAGCATAACTGTCAGTCTGTTCACCTCTCACTCTCTCGCATTATTCTTTGTCTGTCCATACATACCTCCCCTTGGCTATTTTCCCCTATCTCTCATCCTATTTTTCTCTCTCCCGTCTTCAACCAGCCACCTTTGTCTCCTTGTCTCACCCTCTGACTCTCTCTCTGATCATCTTTCTCTCTGTCAATCTGTCTACACCACTTTCTTTAAACCATCTTCCTCTGTCCCTGTCACTTCATCCATCTCTCTCTTTCTATCTCCCACTCACAAACACCCACACTCTCACCGTCACTTTCACTGTTTTGTCTGTTTGTCTGTCTGTCTCTTGTCTATCTTTTTCTGTCTGTCTGTCTCAGTCTCTCTCGCTTTCATTCTCCAGACCAGAGTTTGGTCTGTCTCTCCAAAGTAAACAGGAATCTCATTAAAGCAGCCCGAATAAACTCAAAGCAGCCCTGATGGGTGAGACGGACGAGACCTCTATTAGCAGTGGAGAAAATCCCTCCTTATTTAACTTGCTATCACTGTGCTGGTTTGAAAACACCAATGAGGACAAACACACCACACACACACACACACACACACACACACACACACACACACACACAGGGGATTTGTTAACAACATTTCACACACCGTGAAGGATTCTGATGGGAGGGGATTGCCGTTTTTAGGGTTTGGTGTTGCAGTATAGTGAATACATGAACCCGAAACATGCAGAACAACAACAACATAAACACACATGCAAACCAATGAACATACACAAATGTACACAACATAGACACTATTTTTTTCATGTAGTCAGCTTAAACAGACCCCTGAGGTTGCTTTGCTGTGTATTCTGAGATGCTTTTCTACTCACCACGCTTGTAAAGAGTGCTTTATCTTTTAGCATTTGTAGCTTTCCTGACAACTTAAATGAATTTAGCCAGGAAACTGCTGCTCACTGGGTGTTTTTTTATTTTTCGCACCAGATTTTGTACCAGGTTACTGTAAATGTCAAAATTTTTAAATTACGGTTTTAGTCATTTATCTTTAGTAGGTATTTTTTCCAGGTCAGGGTCAATGGGGAGCTGGAGCAACACTTCCCCTGAAGTGGAGAATAGACAGACTTTGGAGATGGACAGACACAACTGACACACAACTGAGAAATGTTTTTGAGAGGTAGGAGAGGTAGAAGAAAACCAGAGAATCTAGAAGTAACCCTAACGAACAACACACAAACCATTCGCAAATGTATTCTGTGTAAAACTCATAGATTGGTGTGTATGAAAAATCCAGTAGATAAGCTGTTTATTAAATGATTAAACTACCTTCTTGAACCAACAACCATGCTACAGTCAAATTCTCTGAAAACCTATGCTTCTAGATAAAGTTACTTTTACAGTTGCTTTTAGTAAAATTATTATATATATATATATATATATATTTTTTTTTTTTTTTTTTTTTTTTTTTTATATATATCATTTATGGTCCAATGTAAAATTTAGATTTCCAACCAAATCAAAAACCTTCCAATCATAGCATACAGGGATTTTTTATTTATTTCTTTTTTTACCAAAAAGCTTTACATTTTAATTTTGACCTAAAAGAGCTTATCCTATTCCCGATGTTGAGATTATGACACAACAATATAACAAATAAAGCAAAAGGATGTAATGCGATAGACAAATAAACAACACTGTTCTTTATTACTTTCTAACAATAGTTGAATACAACTACCATTACTATTGATTATTAATTACAAAACAATACTTTTAATTCACTAACAATTACATATAATGGTGTGGAAACTTCAGATTTGTTTCTTTTAGTAGCTACATTACAGTGGTTCTCTTACATGACAGGATAGAGAAGAGTGCAGCAGGTTATTGCAGTTATTGTCAGGATCATGCCAAGAGACAAGGGACTAAATTCCCATCTGCCGCTGCACATCACATGACCTTGTCACATGTCACTGAACACTCACACCTGTCTTGTGTTAACCCTGATCAGACCCCCTGACTGTATAAGACTGTAGAAAGGACAATACTCATAATCTTACATTCCGGTGCTCATGTTAGTTCTTACTCTCGAGTGTTCTGTATTGTTTTAAAGATTTATAATCACATTCTTGATATCACCCATGAGGATGCGTTCCCCTTTTGAGTCTGGTTCCTCTCAAGGTTTCTTCCTCATAAAATCTAAGGTAGTTTTTCCTTGACACAGTCGCCATGGCTGCTCATCAGGGATAAATACACACCATGCACCTTAACTTTTAAATTCTGTAAAGCTGCTTTGAGACAATGTCCATTGTGAAAAGCGCTATGGAAATAAACTTGACTTGACCCCCAACTGGTACTGGTTTCTGTATGTCTCATTCTCAAGCTTGTCCTTGTTCTCAGTTTGCTTGTTTAGCATTGAATTCAGATTTTGACAAATAAGCAAAAAAGCCATATGTCCTGAAAATCTTAATATCTTTCACCTCTAAAATTACTAAAAATAGTTGTTACTAATGAACAGTGGTGGAAACTACTTTATTACTTAATTTGTAAGTTAATGTTTTAGGCATCTGTACTTCAATGTCTGATATACCATTTTCTAATTCACTACATTTCAGAAATCCCTCCCATTCCTCTCTAATTTGAAGTGAAATATATTATAAAAGTGAATAAATTGCCAACCTGTGGTGCAACCCCACTCTTGTCCAAGTTTGCGTGGAGTAAATATACTGTCACTGTGTGCCTGCAACAATGGGAAACTCTCTTTTTTTATTAAGAAATGATGCACAGGAGTAGGGCCGGGCGGTATGACGGTATTTATGCTTACCGTGGAGTAAATTGTCAACCGTAACAGTTTTTTTTTTTATTCTGTGCATACCGCAATATGTAAACATGTGGGCATGACTCATGATGAACGTAAGACTGAGGAAAATGATGGGAGTTTGTCAAAAACATGGAGAAAGAAGAACAAAAAGAACAAAAAGCAAAAAAACGCAAGCACCTCTGATTTAATGGAAAGAAGTAACAGGCCATTACAACGTATATCTGCAAAGACATGGCACCAGTTTACACCGTGGAAAAAAAGGGGTTTTGAGACTTGATCAAAACCCTTAAAACTAATCAAATAAGGTAAAGTTTTTTTTATTTCTGAAGTATTTAAATGTATTTCTAAAAAAAAAAAAAATAAAATTATCAGCGCTTAATGAGCAATCTGATGGTTGTTTTGAGGAAGAGTATGAGATAACTGTGTGTGACGATCTGTCTTTGGGTGAAGTTAAAAAAAAAATAAAAAAATAAAAAAAAGAGCTTTGGTAAATGGTACAAATTTACAAAATTACACTGCTGCATAATGCAGTTAAAGGAAAGTAATATGATATGCAATCTATGCCCCAACACACACACACCCACACACACCTCCCAACACAGACACACAAACCTCACATTGATTCCGAATCTTTCTTGTCAATGTCTAATGATCTGATCTTCCTCAGTCACTATAGCAACGTTGCTGAACCTTTACAAGCAGCATCAGTAATTATAAAGCATTTATTTTTTTATTTTTGTCCCTCCACCTCCAATTGTGTTCCTGGACACTTCACATGTTTCATTGAAAGTCCGAGTTTAGTCATGGCAATGTGTCTGGATCAATTAGCACAGTAAGATAGAAATGTCCACTCATGCTTCGACATTCACGCAGTATTCGCTGACTATTGACTCCATCGAAGTGGTAATTCTGGGTTATTATGCTGATTACTGATGGTACTGAAAAAATACTAGCAATTCTCAAATCTGATTGGTCAGAAAGTCTTGAGTCAATTTCTACAACAGCATCTCAGTAAATAAAACAATTTGTTTACATCAAAGTGGTTTCTTTTTTCCATTATGTTTTCAAGCTTTCCTTAAAGAAGATATTTATTTAATACTTCGAAGAGTCTCTTGTGTCAGCACTTTGTCTTCTGCCACAGGAGGCTTCGGGACAGAAGACTTCTCCGTTTTTTGTTGTTGTTGTTGTTTTTATTTTATTTTATTTTTTTCACCTTATTAACTTGAAGGGAGTGAATAAGAAAGTCTGGTGAGGGAAAGACTGTTTATAGCTGCTATAAGGAAAATGATAAAAGTGATAAATGTTACATTTACGATATGTTCCACAACAATAAATGGATATATGTGCAGCCTGCCATTCTTTAATTCATAGACAGATGTAATGGTTGGCAGCTCGTTGTGAAATACTCTTCAGGACATGCTCTTGCTGGACAGTGACCTCAGGGTGGTAACTGCCTATTGCAGAATGCCCCATCACGTTTTATTGCTTGACGGGGGGGGGGGGGGGGGGGTGGAAAAAGGGAGGACTTAGACCACAACTTTGAGTGATACCACAGTTCTGTCTGTGAAAGAAGAGAAGTGGTGCTCTCTGAATAGGAAGGACGGCCTTCTCTATTCCCATGCTGTCCAGATCAATGCCAGATGACAACAGGTGTTTATCTAGTGAGCAAAATGGAGCAGTTAGTACTCTCCTTTGAATAATCCTGCTGCAGCTTAAAAAGACACACTGGCTTCACTACTTGGGAATGATGAAATTATGGTCCCATGTCCCTCAATGTAACTGATACATCGATGAAACCTGTTATTGTGTCAAAACGACCAGTTAATCCTTTTTTTGCTATTATTTTATAAAGTGGCTTTATATAGATAAGGTTAACAAGGAAATCAATAATGCATTTAGCCATGCTGACTAAAATAAAGCTAACCATCCAACTGAAAAGAGGGGTGACCTGTAAGACACTGTATCACTGCTGAATTCCAGCGATATTAAAGAATTTCTGCTTTTAACATGCACCAAGAGTTTCTTCTGAAACAGTCTCTGCTCAGAGCCCTGAGGAAGCTTAGGAACTTATATGCAGAGGTTACATGAGGCTGCATGTCACATTTAATACTTTTTTCTATCTATATTGTACAATGTAATAAATACCGTATTTCAATTCTGTCTGTTTTATTCTGTAATGTTCGGATAGTGAGTATTTTTAGCACTTCACAGGCTTGTTACACAAAAAAATACCTGCACTTTGTTAAACTAGACCAACTAGGTGCACAAGTAATCAAAATCTAAATCTGCAAAACGGATTTTAATGCATTATAAGTGAGCAATGTGAAACGAAATTTTAATCCGGCACTGAAATGAAGCAGAGGACGAAGTTTTCAAGTATAAAAGTATCGTCACAGGAGTGTTTAGCTTGATTCATGAAGAACAATCAATAATTACTCAAAGAACATTTTGTAGCAAGTACAGTACAACAGCAAAATACATACTGTACTGTATAAACCTATTTGTTTTTTAATAAAAAAAATTCATTTCACTTAAGGCTTGCAATTCAAGGTTGAAATGGCTGTGACTAGAAAGTCTTCACACTTCTGTAAACCACAGATCTCTTTTTTTAATGCACATATTGTAAAAGAAAAAAAAAACATTGGATTTCCAACAAATTTTAATTTTTTTCTTTTCATTTTTTTTCTGCCCTCCGTAACTTCAATAACTGTGTCTCTGCAAGGACCTAAAATAACAGAACCATCTGGATAAGGGTCACTTTCCAGGCGCAGTCTCAGCAGAAGTAATTATACATGTGCTCTATAGAGAATTTGAAGTTAAAGTTAGAATTGGGAATGCAAGCAGCTTTTAAAAAAAAGAAAAAGAAAAAAACTTGCACCTTAACAGCGCAAAAGTAAAGATTGCACAAATCTGGAAAACTCTTTCTATGTAGCCTGTACTACAATCATTGAAACTTTGCTTCAGGTTGTTGCCAGGTGAGCATTTTATAAACTCTTGAAAAGCAACATAAATCTGTCTATATAATTGCTTTCATTAATCTCCTTACTCGAATTACTTCCATGCCTACAGGGGAAGGAAGGATCAGTGCACTTGTAAATCACTCATTCCTGCTCACTTTTTGCCAATTCAAAAAAAAAAAAAAAAAAAAGAAAAAAAAAAAAAAAAGAAAAAAAAAAAAAAAGGACATAACAAATCCAGTAATTAAGACACTTGAAAAAAACAGGAGCTTTTAATTAGCCATCAAGGAAAACATTATAATACTATATTTAAAATAAATAGAAATAAATAGAAGGCTGATGAGGACACATTTGATGTTCAAAACTATCTTACTATCTTCTTAGGATTTCCACTAGAGCTTCATTTAATGATATAATGCAGCATAATCTTAGTTTTAAATAAAGAACAAAACAGGCACAATGGGGAGACCCTTATTTTATAAACCTATCCAAATAAAATCTGCTTATTCGGTACTAAATAAAGTACTAACTTTATTTTAAATAATCTATAATCATTTAATAGACAAAATTACTTCCAGTAATTGTCTGGAGCAAATCCACCTTTACATTTTACTATGCGATTACATAACATAAAAAAGTATGATTTGGGGGTAAATATTTTTAAAACTGTTTTTTTTCCATGCTTAACATTGATGTTAAAATTAGTTTTATGTAGAAAGATAACTCTTCAGGTGCTAAAAAAAACAATGATATACACTATATAAACAAAAGTACCTGACATTTTTAAAAATTTTTCATACGTGGTTCTTCCCAAAACTGTTACCACAAAGTTGAAGGCATAGATTTCTATAGGATGTCTTTGGATGCTGTAACATAAAATTTTCCCTTGAACTACAAGACCCAAACCTGTTCCATCATAAATATTGCCCTGTGCACAAAGCGAGGACCATGAAGACATGTTTTGCATGGTTTGTGGAGGAAGATGTTGATTGGCCTGCTATAGAGCTCTGACCTCAAACCTATTGAACACCAATGGGAGGAATTTGAGTGCACCCAAGACCACCTTACCCTACATGACTTTACTATCACCCTTGAAGCTAAATGAGCATAAATCTCCTTAACAACACTCCAAAATCTAGATTTCACAGTAAATTGGAGGTTAATAAAGCATTAATTAATTATTAATCAATAAAGATTCTTATGGTCAGGTGTCCGCAAACGTTTGTTCATATAGTGTACATCCTGATGTCAGTTTGTACTTTATGGGGAATTGTTAAACCTTATAATAAGCTTTCGTACATTATTTTTACTAACCAGGAATGCTCATAAACCCTCACGCTTCTAAAGCTTTATGAGTACGGGTATAAGACCACAGCAATATAACAGCATTATATCAATATTGTGACTCCGCTGTGACTCATAGTAACAAGCAGCTGGCTACATGTTAGTCAAAAGGAGCAGATTTTGTACCAGATGTTACTGTAAATGTCAACATTTTTATTCACGTATTCATTTATCTTTAGTAGTCATTATATCCAGGTCAGGATCGATGGGGAGCTGGAGGAACACTTGCTCTGAAGTGGAGAATATAGACACAGACTTTGGATATGGACACACACACACCTTACTGAGTCTGAGTAATGTTTTCGGGAGGTAGGAGAAAACCTGGGAACCCAGAGGAAACCCAAGTCAAAACAGACCGCTCAAGATCAATGGTGGAACTTTGAGGCACCCGTGTTGCTTATTGCGCTAAACTAATTACTATTCCACTCATAATCAGTTTGATTATATAATAATCCATTTCGATGTCTTTTTAAATGTTGCAATAGGTATAACGGACACTCCAAGGATTTTTCTAGCACTTCCCAAACCCCCAACTCCATGATACACATCATACATCATGCTTTATGCCAAACGCCTACCTCTACATAGCTTCTCAGACAGTGTTATTGAAAGCTGGATATTAATATTCATAAGGATATGATGCCTTCACAGTCATAACCAACTCTGTTTATTGCTTATTTAAAGGCACTTCTCATTTTGTTCAACACCCTGTGAGACTCATTTGTTTTTTTTCCCCACTAAGTCTGTATATGCGTGCGCTTGTGTAACGACGCGGGTTTGTCTGATGCTATTACACTTACTGACCTGCCAAAGCATGTCGTGTTAACCGTGACTGAACTCAGCACGCAAATCATAGCTATGACACTACTGGAAAATAATAGGAGTAATAATTTCACCAAGCATAGCAATACACACATTTTTTATAAAGCATGCTGAATATGTGGCACATGACTTCAGGATTATTGTAGTGTGGTGCTGCATTGTGTCAAAAAAGAGATACTGATCAGGGAAATAGGATCAAATTGGACCTGTTTCATTCAAAAGTGCTGTGTTGTTGAGCTACAACACAGTACAAGGCTTAGTGCTCTAGCTTATGCAAACTAGTGATACTCTGTTCCAAAATAATTGTAAAATAGATCAAGAATAAAAACAGAAGAAAACAGAAGTGTCCGTTAGTTAGAGCTTGAAATTGAGCAGCTACAATTATTTAAAACCCCAATTTTCTTTTATTAAGGTTTTAATAATCCGGTTTTCAATGTAAAAAAGTGTGCGATATATTTTAGTGTGAATACATTGTATTTTACGAGATATTTCGTGCTGTTGCTACGTAACAGGTCGATGATGTGTGGTTTCACACTGAGCTTGGGATACTGTGGAGAGTTTCCGTGCATGTTTTCAGACTCTTCCCTTTGCTTCCACCTTTGCACAGACAAAAGACAATTACTCAGGCCAGAAATGGCTAAATATAAAGCTTTTGATGATCTTAGAAACAAATCTTCAGTCAGGAAATGACTTTGTCTTTATCAGTCACGATGGGCTGCCAGAGTTCGGAAGTAACGAAGTACAAATAATTTCTTACTGTACTTATGTAGATTTTTCAGGTATCAGCATTTTACTTCACTATTTATTTACAACTTTTTACTTTCACCCATTACATTTTTACACAAATATCTGTACTTTCTACTTTTTACATTTACAAAACAGGCTCGTTCCTTTAGTTTTAATCTATTTGGTAAAGTTGTTTTTTACTCATCACGCACCATTTTCAGCCATCAACCTATTTCCTGTCTTTTCCTGTCTTTTCAATCTACCACTGGTGTATAATTTCCTGGTTATCACACACCACAGACGTAGGCTAGTTTACAAAGCTAACAACGAGCAAAGCAGAAGGCAAAAAGGAGTCTGGGGCTAATGTGGATGAGACGGAGGGAGTCTATTCTATTCTATTAGTATATTAATTAGGGCTGTCAAAATGCAAATTCGTTTGACTAATTTTCATTAACGCGCGATTAAGGCAACGCGAATTTCTTCAAATGTGCGATTAAGTTGAGATTAATCGTGAGTTAACTCATGACAATCGTACAATTAATCGTGATTTAATATTTTAATCGATTGACAGCCCTTATATTAATATGATGTGAGATCCAGTTACCAGTGTGACACTAAAACTGGGAGTAGTAATGGCTACGTAAGAGCCTATATTTTTGTACTTTAACTTGAGTAAAAAAAGGATAGTCATACAACTTTTACCAGAGTATTTTCAAACATGAGTATCTGTACTTCTAATTAAGTGAAGGATGTGTGTACTTTTGATACCTCTGTGGACTGCATCAGGTGTGGTAGAAAATCAAATAGTGGTTAACCATTTTCAGGAAAAAAAAAACCCCACAATGTGTTTGTGCTTTTTTTGGGCATATTTGTGCTTTGATTTTACATTAAACATTTTAATCATTATTTTACATTTGTGTATAAGAAGACTATGAGTGAATTTCAGTGTTTCTAGCTTTCCAGGTCCTTACAGCAAATGTAAACGAGCAAATGGTGCCATAGGAGGTCTCAGGAGTGCGTTATGTTTAATTTCTGATCATTTCCTGACCGATGATTTATTGTTAAGATCATTAAAAGCTTAATATTTGCCCTTTTGGGCTGAGCCCATTTGTTTTTGCCCAGGAGTGCAGACGGATTGCTTCTGTTAAATTATAAATAAGTGTGTGAATGTGTTTGTGTGTGCGCTGGAATAGCCTCTGGATCCACATTGACTCTGACTCAAGCTCATACTGAAGAGAAATGAATGAATGAATAAACGAATGAATCTATTTTCTTTATTTTGTACCACTCATAGCCTTTTACTTTTACGCTGCTTTTTTTTGCTCCTGTATATAAAGTCTGCATTTTTTTTTCAAGGAAGGAAAACACACACTTACTGATTAGCTGAACTAAGATAAATATTTGGATTGCAGTAATCATGTGGGGAGTGGTGGCTCCAGCGGTTAAGGCGCTGGGTTGCCGATCGGAAGGTCGGGGGTTCAAGCCCCGGTATCGCCAAGCTGCCACTCTTGGGCCCTTGAGCAAGGCCCTTAACCCTCTATGCTCCGGGGGTCCCTTACGAGGGAAATATCAAGGTCCGTGACGTCGGAGTGACGTGGGGCCGCCTTCCCGTGGGCTCACCACCTGCAGGAGGGACCGTAAGGGACGGTGCTGTGAGGATTGGGCAGCAGTCGAAGGCGGGGGCCTGCTTAGACTGCTGCCCCCGTGACCCGAATTACGGATAAGCGGGAGAAAATGAATGAATGAATGAATAATCATGTAAAACTCATCTTGTAAGGCATTACTCTAAGCTGATGTATAATTCGATAGAAAAAAATTTGTTTCTAATCCTAGAGTGTTTCCCAAATCTATCTAAAAAAAAAGAAAAAAAAAAAGACCCAAACAGGACGAGGGATCATATCCAGCGAAGAAATAAACAAACAAATCCCACTTGCATTAAATTTCGAATGCATCATCAAATCAGCACAAACTCTCAGCAAGATCATCTCAATATCAATAGATTTTCATGTAAATAGTGCACTTCTTGAACAACTCACTCCCTGCGTCCTTGTGCACAACCAGGGGATGAGAAGCAGCCTAAGTTAGAAAGCAACTCGATGAGCATGCATTGTAAGGTGGTATGACGTAGATTAGAGATGCAAAATTGAAAAATCAATCAATCAATCAATACGTAAAAACGTGCTTCAGACAGGAGATAAAATCTGCAGCAGCGCCACCATGTGGTCCATGTGCTCACCCAACCATCTCTCTAAAGGAAGGGAAATCTGGTTTGGAGTTAATTATGCATGGGGTATTCAGTCGGATGAAATAATAATAATAATAATAATAATAATAATAATAATAATAATAATAATAATAATAA
>JAAIIK010000029.1:1628793-1662740 GCA_014706435.1 Silurus glanis | reverse complement strand
ACTAAGCATCCTTTCAACCCACTTAGCACTAATTGCCATTTATACTTCTACAGATTTTATACTGTAATGACTGTAATCCATAAAAGGATAGTTCCCTTAAGAATTTAGTTCCTCTCAATGTTTCAGCCTAATGTTGGCTCAGGGAGTCTTTTGTTTTTTGGTACTCCCATGATACTAATGATTCAATGATACCTCCCACCCAGATGTATGAAACAACTTCTATACATTGTGGAAAAGCCAGAAGCTCTTCTTCATCCTTTCACCAGGTACCCGTCTGTCCAACGCAATATAAAGAAAACTTTATTCAGAGCCAATCTGTCTAAGACTGCTGGATATATGCTCAGGGGAATGCGATTATCATGTTGCAGATACTCTTACAGACACATTCCTGTCACAAGTATTGTTTCTGTATACTTTAAACATCACTAAGATTATCCCAACACTAAAAAAGTCTGTTGTATACTGTCTCGATGACTAACAGACCAGAGCACTCACGCCAGTTATAATAAAATGCTATGAGAAGATTTTTATATATTTTTTTCCACTGACATAGTAACTGTGCTTCTTGTTCCTGACTTAAAAATGAACGAGGATACATCTTCATCTGTGCAAAGCCAAGATATTAATTCTTTATCATTTCAGAAATAGACCAATCAATGTTATGAAAATGCAAGGACTAAGATAAAAATGTAAATGTAATGTCACTGCCTCATGTTTTGTGATGAGATGAGATGCTTTTCTGCCCACCATAGTGGTAACGAGTGCTTATTTGAGTTCCTGTAACCTTAATGTCAGCAGTCTATTTCTTTTCCTCTGACCTCTCTCGCCAGCAGTTTGTTTTGGCTAGCGGAGCTTCTGCTGTTAACTCGACATCTTTTCTTTTTTCACCCTGTTCTGTGTAGACTCTAGAATCATTGAACATGAAACATGAAAATCTCAGGAGAGTGCAAATTTCTGAAAAACCAATGGCATCAAGTTCTCGCACCAATAAGCAAGACTTGGTCGAAATCTCTGAGATTAAATTTAAACAATAACTGAAGCTTTTAAATTTATATTTACATTTGCAGCATTTAGCAGACCCCCTTATACAGAGTGAGGTACAAAAGTGCTTTTAAGTCTCTAGCAATGAATAAATCAATGCTCGTTCAATTGGTTGCAAACGTAGGATATCAGCCAGCCTAAAACTCAGCCTAAAACTCTGTTTCGAGGAATTATAGTACAATTTTTACAGAAATTACATAAATACATACAACAAACATGAAGACATACAACAAACATGAAAAATAAGTACTAGTTTTAAGAAGAGGTGGGTCTTCACTCTGTTTGAAGATAGGAAATGACTTAGCTATTCGAATATCTAAGTTCATTCTACCACCTCAATGCCAGAACTGAGAACTGAGACAGAAACTCAAATGTCCTTTACTTTTTGAATGGAAACTATTATTGTAAATTCCCTTGCACACTTCTCCCCTATTACATATTAGAAATAAGTCTGCTTTTTCCTGGTCTCTACTATGAACTGAGAACCTACAATTAACTTTGATTAAGTTGAGTTGAATTGTAAAACATATATCTGACCTCCCCCAAGTAATTGTTATCCTTTAATTGATTTATGTATTATTCTTATTATTTTTTGTAGTTTGTTTGTATTGTGTACATATTCTAGACTAAAAAGGGGGGGGGAATAAGAATAAGAAAAATTGTATGGCAGATAAGAATATTACTATCCCTGTTTTACTTTCCTTTACTATTACTATCCCTTTATTATTACTATCCCTGTTTTATCCCTGTCTAAAAATAAAGAATGAAAAAAATTTATAAAAAGAAAGGAGTCTTGATGTATACTTACCTCTTGTGGGACCAGTGGAGCAGTGCTTGAAGATCTGAGGGAGCATGGTGCAGGTGGAGGAGTGATATGAGATTATGACCTATATGATCATGATGCTATGTGTTGTGCTGCTGCCACATGATCGACTGATTGAAGAAATGCAGGTTTATTAATGTTATTAAAGTTGCCACGGTTATCGATGGATGGATGGATGGATGGATAGATGGATGGATGGATGGATGGATAGATAGATGGATGAATGGATGGATAGATAGATAGATAGATAGATAGATAGATAGATAGATAGATAGATAGATAGATAGATAGATAGATAGATAGATAGATAGATAGATAATAGCTTCAATGACATTAGTTTATATGTATTATACGCAATTGTTTTGTTGGTTTAGCTTGACATCTCTGTATTGGCTCATTTGCAGACATGGTATGTATTTGCTCATGAGAACCCGAGCCATCTTTACTCTGCAGCTGTCAAGTCTGAAAAATGAAATATATTTTAGCATTACTAAGTCATAATGCAACAAACGCATGTGTGAGGATGAGAAATGAGCAGTGATCTAGCACCCACTGTTAGCTATGAAAGCTGAGTATAATTGGTTATATGGTTTACTAACTTTAAAAAAAAATGGTGTGAGTTGGAGGTATGACAAGCGTGTTCAGCCATAGGGAATGTTTCTGAGCGGTGGAGTGGAACAGCAAAAAGAAAATAATGACAAAACAGAAAATAGGGAATTTGAGTGATTTGAAGGTCTTCTATTTGAGACATAAAAAATAAATTCATTAAAAAGTAGCATAATGCTAGCCATATGTTGTTGTTCCATAAAGTTAAAGGGGCACACAATTGTAAAGAATGTCTTAAATTTGCGCTTTACTTCACTAACATTAGCACTAGCACCAGCATTACAATGCCACTGTGTACAAAGGAAGCTCCATGAAAATATGCTTTACATGAGTTGGAGTGGAAGATCTTGAGTGGCCTGCTATAGAACTCTGACCATAACCCTTTTGAACACCTTGGGATAAACACTGACTGCACCCCAGGCCTCCTTACAATATATCAGTACATGATTTTACTAAAGCCCTTGTGGCTGAATGAGCACAAATCTCCACAATTACTCAAAATCTGGTGTAACAGGTTATTATAACAGCAAATGTGGAGTAAATGAAGAATGGGATGTTTAGTAAGCACATATGATTTCCCCTCACAACCCCCCCACCACCGATTTAAAAAAAAAAAAAAAAAAAAAAAAAAAAAAAAACTTTGCAATGAAGTAGAATAAATAGTAACAAATAAACAATGCATCAAATTGCTTAATTGTTCTTAAAGTAATAGTATGTTTGAATATCAGTAATAAACAGAATACATGATGACACTTCGTGACCGAATATATATAAAATCGGAAACATTAAACATCATCAGGCAAATATCCCTAAATTACATATAAAATGAATCCAAATCTAAATTATTCCTGACTTACAAATGAAGGATGAGGATTCATCTGTGCCAAACCAAAATGTAAAATCTTAATCTAAATTATGGTTATTTGTATTATATTTTCAATTATTTCGAGATTTCTTTTATTAAAAAAAACGTATAATTTATGAATTCATGTGAAAAGATTACCCTAGTGCAGTATAACACTGTCCAATGCAAGAATACCAAATTGTACTGAACAAGAAAATATGAAATCATGATTTGGACTGTATTTGCAGATTTTTTACCTGTTGGTTGTTTTAGATTAGACTTTTAATAAGACTAAGAATAAGACTGTTCTAATAGTTCTGGATGGTGTCTGATTTACCTTTGAATGCAAATATCCCTACAAGAGACAACTTGGGACCATAGATTTTATTACGGGAGTGGATGGCATTAATAAGGACCTAGCCTCAAACTAATTTAACTCGACAGGCTATCACATTCGACTTTTGCTATAGAATACTCTGACAGATGAGAGGGTGTAAACATTCAGCCATCCAGCAAAACAATCTAGCAGCTCATTTTGAGTGGTTTTAACCACAATTTCCAATGACGTGTCAAAAACTGAAACTCATAAACTCTCAGGCACTGCAAAAGGATGCTGTACACACATTTACATTTTTCCTATCAATTGTCTACTACTTTTTTTTTCATTAAGCAATAACACAATAATAGTAATGACAACCTGTCTGACAAGTTCATTCATACAAACATGGTCTGCCGTGTAGCTCGCACTACTGTCTCACCCCCACACTAACACACTAGTTTACTGCATGTCAACTGAGACATTTTGACCTTTCACACTCACTTGGTATAACTCCTCTACTTTCCCAGCGTGTAAGCCCATAACGCTGAGTCTTTGTACAGTGTTTGTGTTTGTACAGTGTCACTTTTTTTTGGATATGTGCCCTTTAAAGGGTCAGACAGAGAATTGTGGTTTAAAGCTTCTAACCTACATGTCAATCTGCAACCTGCATTGTGCTTTCACCTCCTGAAAAGCAGGCGACTGACTTAGCAAATGTGTGCATCTATTGAATGTGGAAAATGTGCATAAAACTATTCAAATGTTTAAGCTGTGAACACGTTTTGTACAATTTTGTATATAGTTTATATATTTTATAACACGTAAAGCAATCAGAGTTTATTACACTATATTGCCAAAAATTTGCTGACACCTGGTCATAAGTATGGTATGTGCTGAGCATTGCATTCCACATTTAGTCCCATTTTGCTCTCATAATTCCCTTCACTCTTCTGGTAAGATGTTCCACTAGATTTTGGAGTGTGTTTGTGGACATTTGTGTTCATCCATGTACAATGATGGGTGAGGAAAGCTGGGGTGCAGTCAGCGTTCCAATTCATCCCAAAGGTGTTCAGTAGGGATGAGATCAGAGCTCTATAGCAGACCAGACTCAAGATCTTCCTCTCCAAAGCCTGTAAACCAATTCTTCAAGGAGCTCACTTTGTGCACAGGGGCATTGTCATGCTGGAACAGGTTTCGGTTTCCAAGGTCAAGAATGCAAAATGTAATTATAGCGCATCTAAAGACGTCCTGTAAATTTAAGTGCCTCCAGCTTTGTGGAACCAGTTTGGAGAAGAACCACATATGGCAGGAAAGATCAGGAATCCCATTACCTTTGTCCATATGGTGTATGAGTCTATTCAAATACATTCCAAAATGTTTTATTCCTATTACAACTATTTTCCAACCGAAGCATTTAAAAAAAATATAATTATATATTATGCAGTATTTTATTCATTTTAAGAATGTGTAATTTAGAAACTAAGACTTCTTAGCTTAGAAGTTGTTAATTAAATTTGTAGTCACTATATATAGTGACATACTATACAAGAAAAAAAAAATGCAAAGTTCACACTTTTAAAATCTTAAGGTTATATAAAGGTCAAGGTGCTTTTTACTTGTCAAATGTACTGTACATTACAGTAGAGGGATATTCTTTCTTTGCAAACAATAGCGATGTTAGAAACCTGGGGCCAGAGATGATACAGCGCCCCTGGAGCACAGAGGGTTAAGGGCCTTGCTCAAGGGTCCAGGAATGGCAACTTGGTGATACTGGGGCTTGAAACCCCTGACCTTCTGATCAGTTACCCAGAGCCTTAACCACCGAGTTACCATGTCGTCTATCACGTCATTCTCTCATAATCATGATCTCTCCAAATGTAATTCTAAATGTATATGTCCTCTATGTCCAGTGTTAGAGCAGCCTGTACCTGTATACTGTAAGTTAATATTACATGTGCAATAACTGAAAAAAACGAGCCTATTAATATACACCGTGTCTGAGAGCCACTATTCAAATCACAGCTGCTCTAAAACTCTATTATTGTATAATCACAGAAATTATATATATCGTGCTGAGCTAAGAGGTGCGTATAAACTGGAACTAAAAAGTGAATGTTTTGTGAATTTACAGTGTAAAAAGTGTATATGAAATCATTTTCAATCTTTTTGCATCACCTTGTTAGAAGAGGTATTATGGGTAAACTCTAGTAGGCTGCTTTTCATGACTTGCCATATAAACATCATCATGAATAATAGAGGCATTCCTCATGATCTGGGTTAATCCGTTTTGCAAGCCGGGACTGTAAATAAGAGACAGAGGGAAAGGGGTAAGGATTAATGTTGCATAATGCTTAAGAATTGTATGATTTACAAAGTGGGGAAAAAAAGCAAGATCTTTTGTATTTGGGAAAAAACATTTTAGAGATTCCCTACTCAAACCAGTGAGCGAAGTCAGTGTAGTTACTTAATGACGCATATATATTTAATCAAAAGTTAATTTTAAGCGCAGTGGTTAAGGCTCTGGGTTAATAATTGGAAGGTAAGGGGTTCAGGTCCCAGGATCGCCAAGCTGGGCCCTTGAGCAAGGCCCTCTACCCTTTGTGCACTAGGGGCACTCTATCATGGCTGACCCTGTGCTCTGAATCCAGCTTATCAACATTGCTGGGATATTCGAACGAGGAATTTCGCTGTAATGTACGTGTGACAAGTAAAAATCACCTTTACCTTTACAACTAGTTTAAAAAAAAAAAAAAGCCGTTATGCTTTTAGCAGCCCTGTTGTATTGACTTGTGCTGAACATGCTGGGTTACTGGTCGGGGGTTCAAGCCCCGGTATCGCCAAGTTGTCACTCTTGGGACCTTGAGCAAGGCCCTTAACCATCCGAGTCAGGTATAATTTTTTTCCCCCCAAAGTTGAGGCTCAATACTTTCATATCTTTCCCTTTAGAGAAAAAATACGTGCTACTCTCCCTTTAGTGTAGTAACGGTCATATTTCCCTAAAGGACCTGCTGTAATTCCTCACGCCACTAGTAGCAGAGGCACAACGACTCAAAAATAGATCTAAAAGGAAAACGATTAGATTTTTTCCCTTTCTTTTAAACTCGGATTTGTTTTCCCTGCCAACAGCAAAAAAGAGCCATAATTAAAACCTACTGATCTTTTCTTTATAAACAAATCTGTCCTCGCTAATGGCAGTAGTAATAAATCAAAGCAGCTTTTATGTCTTCACTAATTGCAGAGCGTATGGTCCCTGTGTGGAAGAGACATTTGCTGCTCTGTTTCTTCGACAGTGACTCGAGATAAGAGAAACCTGGGGCCTGAATCAAAGATACGATCTTATCAGATGAGGCCGTTATTTGTCAGTCATCATAGTTTTGGAATTACACGATTTTGCTGCTCGTTTCGAGTCTTCGGTTAGTTATCAGATACACACACTAAGAGCGATTAAGGGGCAATTAAAATATCAGATTTTTCAGTACTTCTCAAGCTTGTGCATCCATATTAAATCACCAATATCATCATTAGTTTATACACTAATAATTAAATAATATATACAGATGAGGAACAAATGAAATGGTAATTCTGTTATACTATAAGGGGCATTTCACTGGTATGTTGGTTTGATCCACGTTTCCCTCTACAGGACAACAATGACATTATTCTTTCTTTTTATTTTTTTAATGTACACATCGCTTTTAGGGCTCACTGGCGGGTTTGACAAGGATGAAAACAGTGCTAATCATATGCTATGGCTTTCATACTGCACCAGATTTTAAACCAACTGTCAAGTCAGCACCTTTGGGATATTTCATGTTAAACACTGATCACTACCACTATCATTAAAACACTATGTTTGGATGCATAGGCATATTATAGATATTCTGGTGGATCATCATCGCCTAAAAAACGTATTAAGACACTTCATGCTTGTTTTTCTTTTCATTTATTGGCATGTACACCATTCATCACCAGGACTAATGTAAACTTTAGGGTGTGCTATTATAGGAAATAAATCAGTAATGGAGTGAGCTATGAAGTGGAGTTACTGTTACTACACCAACATTTATTATTTGGATGTGACAACCCATCATAAAATGGTTTTAAGTGATAAAAACGTTATAAATTCAAATCCTAGCACTGCCAAGGCTGCCAATATTGGACCCTTGACTAAGGCTCCTAACTGCTTGTTTGTATAAAAAAAATGAAATAGTTTTATTTCATTTATTTTTTAAGTTTCTTTTGAATAACAGCATCTGCCATATTCTCAAATGTAAATGTCAAATGCCTTGATTTTAAATTAAAATCTTGTTATAAAGTACACGGACATGACTTTTCCATGTGTTTTTTAACAACATTTACTTCTTCAGAAATGTGAGATACAGTAGATCATTTGTTAGAGCCTTTACTCCCCACATGCATCAATGAGCCTCAGCCGCCCATGACCCTGTCGCCGGTTCACCACTGTTCCTTTCTTGGACCACTTTGGATGGATTCTGACAACTGCAGACCGGAAACACACCACAAAAGCTGCAGTTTTGAAGATGCGCCGACCCAGTCGTCTAGACATAACAATTTGGCTTGTGTCAAACTCTCATAAATCCTGATGCTTGCCCATTTTTCCTGCTTCTAACACATCAACTTTGAGGACAAAATGTTCATTCGCTGCCTAATATATCCCACTCACTAACAGGTGCTATGATGAAGAGACAATCAGTGTTATTCACTTCACCAGTCAGAATGTAATGCTTGGTGGTATAAAACCATGGTTTGTCTTGCAGATTTGACGACCATTTAAGATCCTGTTACATAAAATGAATCAATGCCCATTATCAATACACTTTAGTATTTAAATAAAGATTAATCGAGGATGTGAGCTCAAATCTCAGGATTGCCAGAACCAGTACTCCATACTGGTGCAGTCGTGGCAGTCCAGTATAGTCCTTTCTGATTTTCCCACTTTCTGTAGTATATCACAAGATCAGTTTTGTGCTTTGACTTGCAAAAACAAGGCAGTTAAAATCTTTTTTTTTCCATACATAATCATTATTTTCAATTGTCCTGATCCTATTTGTACTTTCTCTAAAGTATATTTTATTTCATATTTATTCAGAGGCAGCACTTGTTTATATTTTTTGTTGCATGATCAAAGCAGCGTCATATTTCAATACCCTGATTTGGTATTTGTGGACTTTTTTGTTGTCGTTCATTGTAACCGATATTCAACTTTGAAAAGGAAATGCATGACATTTGGTATTTGAAATGTCGCATAAAAACGATTCACAACGGTTTGTGTTTAAAGCTGTAAAGAACAAGCTGGATTTGTCTGAATATATGGTATTTCATTGCTCTCTAGTGGCTACAGTGAGCAGTACGTGATAATTACAGTTTAAGTAAAGCTGTAAATGGATAGAAACAGGGTGGGTTTCTTGAAATTTGTGCAGAAACTCTGTGGTTTTAACGTGAAACTATGGATTGGAAGGTTGTTGGATGAAACCCACCTGTTGGGGGTTTGAGTGAAGAGCATAATGTATAAATATATAAATGAGACGTCTGCCAAATGCCGTATTATGTAAACAGCTTTCATATTATATTGCAGATTGTGTAAATACACTATATACAACTTATACCTACATCCACTGGCCATTTGTTTTATTTGCGCTAAACAGTGAGGATGAATATATTGTACTGATGAATATTGATTATTTTTATTTAGGTTTTTTTTAAAAAGGGGAGAGGAGAAATGCATTGCATTCGTGTGTTGTAATGTAGGCAAAGTAATTAGTTGTTTTTTCTGCAAATGTCCTTAAATGTAACAAAATCTATACTGCCAAAATTTCCAAAAGTTTTAAAAATTCCTGTCTCAATCTCAGAAAAAAAAAAATCTGATTCATATCAAATTGGCTAAACCAGGCAAGGCCTCTTGACTTATTTCGGCTGCATGTTTTTGAATGCGTTGTCTTGTTGAAACGTCAATCAGCACCCACCAGGATCAAATGTGTATGTCCCAGTACATTGCTCCATTCATGCTTTCCACTATGGTATGCAACACCCTGGTGTCACTGTACAAAAGCAGCCTCATATCATAAAGCTGTCACCCATGCACCTCACTATGAACAAGATGTACTTAAAATCATATGCACAACCCTTCTTTCTGCAAACATTTCTATGCATGTTATTCCTGCTTGCTCTTAGTGATAACTACTGTTATTAATCGGAAAACTTAGTGCAGCGATCGGGAGAGTTTGTATACTGAGCAAATACACAGCAGAAAGTCATACAAGCTCCAGTCATTGGTGCATTTCTGTAGTCTATACAAGATCCTAACACTTATCATGAGATCTTGCATTGGACACCTACATATTGCGCAAATATCTCAAACTATAGCTTTTTGCATTCGAATGGTGTAGCTAATTGTGTGGACTCTTGTATAGACATCAGCATTTATATCTAGAATTTATGCTATTTTGATTTAACCTTTACTTATAGTACATGCCTTATAGTCATATAACCTACAACCAATTATACAGGTTCAATTAGAATCTCTGTCATAAAGCATTCATAAAGACTAAACACACTACATCTAATATTTTTACCAAGATGCTTTAATAATAATAATAAAACGTATTGATCCCATTACATTGAGTTGCCAGTATATTACATGGAACTACTTATTGACCACTTTAACAGATTCACCAACTGTACAGCCGCTTTTACAGGTGTATAGATGTGTAATCTTTGCTCTGCACAATGCTAGTCCCCCTCCACCATGGCAAGGTTAATGGAAAGGGAACATCACAGGATCACTGCAAAACAGATATTACTTGGGCGTTGTTTTGTTCTCAGTTTAGTCGTGACAGTTGTTACAGATGCATCAGCCACCAATAAGGTAGGTGTCTAATAAGTTAGCCAGTAAGTGTAATTTAACCTGATACAATTGACAACTGCACCGCCATACATTCTTCAAAACAAGGGAACAATAATATGAACGTCTACTATCAAACACACATACTGAAAGAAATCTTAAAAAAGGCGAGTTCGTTACTTTGTGGCGTAAATGCATAAAATCGTGACGGTCACCTGATAAGCCAAAGAGTACGGCAGTCATACTCTCCGCATTTACACACATCATCATTGCCACGTTGACTCCGATGATCGTTAATTATATTCGCCGCTTAGAAATAGGCGTGTGCCGATATTACATTGTCATATCACGGATAGGAAAACGTCGAGATATCGAGTGTTTATCTGGACCTGTTCTCACAAGCATAGCAGCATTTTAACCAAAAAGGAAATGCGTCTCGTTCATGATGTCAATGCCTCATGACTGCAATGCGAGGATGCTTCTGAAAACTTTGAGGGTCCGTAACAACATTATGCTATGCTGTACACCCGATTTATCGGCACAGGCCTACTTACAGTACACACAGACAAAAGTAAGGCAATTTACAAGACATAAAAAAAGTGCTTAGGGATAGTTTTTGAAATTGTCATCACATACAAAGCGAGGTTATGCATAAACATGAGGTTAAACCTCTGCACTGACTCCTCTCCCCTTTGGGCATTTATATAGACAAGGAAAAATGTTTCTCAACACATCGACATCTGAAAGATCTGCTTCTAACATTGGCACTAGTCGATCTATATGCGAATGTACACTGAATTCAAAGTGAATACATTACACACGGTGGACAAATCAGGAGTTCAAGCTATTGTTATTCAGTTGTCAGAGAAAGGAACGTCGGGAATTTCATTTGACGTGCATGTTTAAAAGTAATGCACTACGACTCTGGAACTATAGCATGTTTCTCCAAAGCACGACCTGACTGGCGTTAAATTAAAACTAATTAAATTAGAATAAATATTGCTAGCACAATACACGGAAAATATATGAAAATAAAATAAAGACGCCTCATTTCATAATTTTACTGCTTTATGACTCCCTGGGTCATATACAAATTTTGTTTCTCTCACTGTGTTTAGTTGAATCAAATAACCAGTTATATGTTTTCAAATGACCTTATCTACAATTTTAGGTCTAGCCAAATAGGTATGTTGGCAATATGGAACTGGAGCTTCCGCTTGCCAGGAGAGTTAGCTAATGAACTTATCATTTGTCCACCTCTGCACTAAAGCAGACATCAGGTCTATAAATGTCAGAGCTGAAATGCATAAAGGACGTGAACAATGCACTGGGTGTGGGTAACCATAGTTTCTACAATATATGATGCAATTGCTGAGTTTTACGGTAGCCGGTGTATTTCATTTGTTACACGACGGTTATTGGAGGGCACGCTACTACTACTACTACTACTACTATCATCTGAGCACTTCCACTGGTGATGGACAGACCTGTGAGAGGAAAAATGAGCTTCGGAGCAGCTGTGTTCACACCAACAAATTCTCCTTATAGAATAATTAAGGAGGTTTCAGTCGAAAAGAAAATGTGTAATGACATTTTCAGTAGCAAAAACAAGTCTATGCCACAAGGGCGTGCTTAAGTGCTGTTTTAGGAGCAGAACACACTGTAAGTAAAATAAAAAGAAGGATACGTTACAGTGACTTAAACAAAACAGAGACATGTACATACATATATATATATATATATATATATATATATATATGTATGTATATGTATGTATATATATATATATATATATATATATATATATGTGTGTGTGTGAACTCTAAGCATACTTTTACCCCGCGTCACTTACTGTTTAAAAAAATTAATTAAGAAAAAAAAAAAATACACAAGTATGTTGTCATCATGATGCTGGTTATATAAGAAGAAAACGAAATAAGGCATGAGTGAGCTTAAAGCACCTATTAACACCAGAGCAGCTCATTATTTTATCAACAATCTAAAGTACACTATTAGGCCACTTTCTTTTCTTCCCATTCTTGTTTTTCCCTCCTAATCTATTAAGGTATCTAGAAGCCATCTCATGCACCTTTGAGAATAAAATTGACAAAAAATGAGTCCCTAACTAAATGCTGAGCAATTGCATGGAGAAATACAGCCCTTGCTGTGAACACAAAATAGAGAAATAACATTGGAAGAGACTAGCTGGATCTCCCCTCAGGCTCCGCTTGGCACTGAATGCTGGTGTGCTGATTGGCAGTAGGGGTGTATGGAGGCGGGTCATCGCTGATGCTCGAATTGTTGCCCTCTGGCATTGTGATGCTCTGAGATGTGTCTGTGTCGTCGTTCTGAGCAAACTCGCTGTACGGAGGAGGCTTCAGATCGTCTGTTAAAGCAGAAGAGGAAAAGGACAGCACTGTCATACCGAAGAGAAAAATGCACTTAGTGTTATGCAACACTAGAAATACAGTATGTGTGAAAGAGTGGCCTGAACAAAAAACTAAAATAATATAAAATAAAATAAAAAAACAACCATTTCCCTGGCACACTGCAACAAAGCTTTAAAAGCTACAGCCACCAATACACACTAAATAAAAAAAAATAAAAAAATAAAAAAAGCCAAAAGCAAAACAAACTTGTTTTTCCTCATCTCGCCTGCAGCATCTGGTTACGATTCGTCTGTGATTCATTATGGAATATATGCACAAAATTATCATGTACAATTTTTTATTTATATTACAAAAAAACTAAAGGCACAAAAGATCACGTCTCTTAAGCATTATCTTGCGTTGTCTTTTTTCATAAAATGCCACAGTAAGTATTTATCAAGTTACTGCTCCATGTTTAAAGTGGAAACCAACTTATAACTAATAGCTTGGTGTAGTTATGCAATGCCAGCAATTCTAAGATCCTCTGTGTTTGAGAGACGTTAGCAGTGCTAACAATGCAAACGTGCCAAAAGTAGCAGCTGAGGTACAAATGTAACATGTTTATGCTTTAATGGATTCACAGTGCAGTCATGTCCTCTGCATGGAGAAATGGAGACAGTTGTAATATGAACGCAACTTATAAAGAGGGACAGTGTTGCAAAATCCAATCGACTTGCTTGTAAAGAACCACTGGGAGTACAGAACTTTTATATCAGGATAAAAGAGAAGGGTGACAAACACATTTAATTTGCCATCTGTAAGGTAACTTTCTAATCAAGATATACGCTATTCAACCTGAGAACGGTCATGTTTAACGTGTTTAGAAGCTGCTATTCTGGATAAAACCTGAACTCTGATCGAGAGCATGTCGTTTTGGCATCTTGTGTTTAACAATGAAACATGTAAAGTGATAAAGATCCTTTCACGCACTCGTGACTGTTTCCAAAACACAACTCTTGCCCGCTGAGCTGCTCTCTATACATGAAGCAGCCTGTGTACACTATCACTGTGACTCGTGATAATGTTGGCTAATACCAGCCTGATCTTCACAGTGTCACCTAATCCTCTGGCAGTTGTGTAAGCTCACATTCCACAGTTTACTATTTCATTCCACTCAGGAGCTGCTTAAAGCCTTGTTAAACCAAACAGCTGTTAAAACTTCGGTAAGTAATAAAAAAATACGGGGAATGCTCTTTAACGGGGAGCAGGGAATACTCTTCAAGGCAGAGGAACTCTGCAAGACCCTGAATTAGGAATGATTGCTTTTCGGGAAGAACCAGAAGCCATTAAAACAGGTGTCAATGCTCCTTAGCGTTGTTTGTGGCATAACAGCTAGAGATAAAAAACTATTTCGACAAAAGAATTAATGATTCTAATAGTCAAGCTAAATGAATTTACTGCAGTCGTACATTTACATGCTAAACCCATAATTAATGACAAACATATGCAAATCCAATTTTATAAGAAATTCTAAATATCTGAAAAAGCTTTGTTTTAAAGAAAAAATATTTAGCCTGCAGTGTTTTGTCAGAGCATTCATCATCTGATAAGAATGGTACTTGAAGCTCACACGTGATTTTAAATAGCAGTTTGTGTCGTAAAAAGGAGAGCTGAATAAAGGTCAGCTAACCGAAGTGCTAGTTGAACTTCCTTAATTCCACAATAACAATACAAATGGCAACCGATCATCAGTAAATCACTTGTATACAGACTGCAGCCTACGCAACTTGATTGTTAATGCACACAGTCTACGGAAGCGTTCTGCTCGTTTTTTTTTTGTTTTTTTTAAAGCCACTTCCTCTTCCTCAGACGAATCTGTTATAGTCGTTTTTAACTCTGTAAAGGGAAGTTGGTCATCTGATTGTCATTAAATATTAACCATAGGAATACGGTGCATTACAGAGAAACTGTGCATGTAGGGTCTTACCTCCAGAAACAGCTTCGTACGGAGGGGGCAAGTCCAACTGAGAGAGGGAAGAAGATGGAGGAAGAGAAACGGACGGTTCGCCTACGGAGCCGTCGTCCTGGACTCCGTACCAATTAGGCCAGATTGATGTCTACAATACAGAAACATTTGTGTATTAGCAACTACAATTACACTGTATATCATCATTCTGTACATCTTATACAGTTATATAAAGAGTATTATCTAATAAACTTCATAATGTCACTGAGTTGAAAGTGATAATTTACTGTAATAATAATTACAGTAGACCAGTGGAATGTTAATTTTAAATTAGAGACAATGAAGCATAAAAGTTACTTAAGACATAGTCCAGATATTTACATTTAGTTAATAATGATAATATTAATGATGATGATGATGATGATGATGATGTTGACTAAAAAAAAGTCAACAGATGGTACAAGCCAAAACAGAGTATACAGTGCAAACTAAAACTTAACTGTGATGTTTTGGATTCCTGACATCCAATGACTTCAATATTATTTTCTTATGTTTATGATTTAATGGCTGTGAATTTTAATCCAACTTTAAACAATACCAGGAAATGTAACAGATAAGGAAAAAAAAAAAAAGAGGTAAAAAATTCTAACAGCACTGTTTCCCTAATTTTTTGACATTTTTTTGTAGAGTCTGCAAATTTCTCCATTCTACTCTCCATTTTACCATGAATGGGAAATTTACTACATTCAAACACCCTTGATTTATTCATTGATAAAGCATACTTACATTTTGGTTCTCACACATCTGGTGCAGGTAGGCTCTTCCTCCCACAATAACGATCTGGGCGTTGCGTGGGTTGCTAAGATATGCTGCCAGCTGCCTCTGTCTTGAGCGGTACCAGCAGACGTAGAAGAAGATCTTTATCATAATAAATATTATGACAACGCTGCAAAAATTCATATAAAAAAATGTTGACCGAGCTTCAATCAAAGCAAACCATCTCAAGTTATTAAATAATGTTATAGACAGGTAGATAAACAGAGTACTTTAATCCTAAATTGGAAATTGTAATAATTTAAGGACACAAAGCTACTGTTGAGTTTCCATGCACAGCACGTACCAAAGTGATTTACCTCGGTTATATCTTATATTAAAGATTGTGGTGACAAATTATTTTGTGTAAGTAAGATGCTGAAAAAACCTCAAGCTGCCAGAACAGCTTCAGCATGCCCTTGTCTTTGGAGCGATACCTAAATGATTATTCCGAAAGGCATTTCCCATCATTATTAAAACAGTAATTGAGGAAATATCTTTTGGAAGAATCATTCCGGTGCGGCTCCAAAGACACGGGCAGAATGGTGTCTAACACATTGGTACAATGTATTTGGGTGTTCACTAGATTGCAATCTGGTGTCTGAGGACCACAGAGTAGAATACACAGACTATTCAGCAGATCTTCATTCTGTGTAGTTTGGGAAGAGAGTCGTCTGGGAAGAAAACTCAATTAATCAAAATAGACATGTTTCAATAGGAGACAACTGTAGTTGTAAAAAACTCCACTGGATCTTGGTTTTTAAATGTTACCACTATGTATGTATGTATCTAATTGCTGTTCAAACACCCACTGAATTCACACATCAACATTATCTGAGATCTGAAACTGGTTGTGGAGTAATGTGTGAACATAGTGATCACAGTGCTCTACCATCACTAGGTTTGCTGATTCTTTTTTCTAACTACTGATCGAGCATGATCATTGTTTTAAAATAAAAAAATAAAAAATAAAAAAAGCTCTAGCTCGTATTTGCTAGGCCAAAGCCTTCACAGCCGAAGATGAGTTCCACTCGCTTCACATTGACTGAGGACAGAGTAATTTGATGTGGATCACAATATAGATACAGGGTAGATATTGGGGCTGATAATTCAGACTTCGCCCGCAAAAAAACCCAACATACAGCAACTATGCATGGAATTTCACTAAGACTTTACGTTTTTTATTTAGTTATTTTTTTATTTTATTTTTTTAAGAAAGAGAGAGAAATCGGACTTACATGTACCAGTACAGCTCCATAGTTTAACAATCTCAGTCTCAATCAGTCTTCATAATTCAGACAGGCTGAAACCAAAACAGAACAAAAGATTTTATGGTTTAAAAGAAAACATTTTAACAATTAATAAAAGATTTCCCTGTTATTGTACTACCAACAATCGTGTCACCTTCAGTATCATTTAAGTGCTACTTTGTTTTTATGTATTTTTTTTATGCCTAACAAAATGAAGTGTTAGTCCATGCAAGTCGGTTTACTAATGGCACGTGGTGAAGATGTTATGCTGTTTCTGTGACTGAATTGCAGTTAGCGTTCTATTGTGCAAAAAATAAAAATAAAAATAAAATAACTATGTAGTGTTTGTATGTATATAAATAAAAGGGGTGTTGTAGCAGAAGGGTTTTGTGACATGACCCAATGTAAAAAACCGAGATACTGGTTTTACCCTGAAGACCGTTTTGTAACTAACAACATGTATTTTGTTTTTCTTATACCTCAACAAATGGCCAACATTTACAGTTTTTTTGATTTATCAGAGAATGAGGTCATGCTTTTTTTCATAGATCTGGGTAATGATGTGGAATGTTTGCAAGAAGATGTAGTTCCTGCACAGCTTTGTAAGCCATTCCTGCAACCCCCCCCCCCCCCCCCCCCCCTTCACTTGACAAAAAAAAAAATGCTGGATGTAATGAGAAATAATATTAAATAATAATAAAAAAAAAAAAAATTAAAAAAAATCATAGTTCTAAATATTGCCAAGCATTTGCAAAATGTTGGGCTCTGGGGACTCCTTTCATAAATGTTCAATATAAAATCTCACAGAAAAGTTTAAAAACAAAAAATACTAACTGTTTGTTTTTCATTGTTAAGTAGCAGTTGTTATTTAAATAAATGTAAAATGGACTATTCATATTTAAATAGTATTTTTAATAGTATGTAGTGCATGCATTATGTAAGTTCCTGTAAATGTGTTATTACTAATCTGGATCCATTTGAAAAATCTGTTTTGTTTTTTTTTCCCCCTCTGCATTTTGTCCAGCAGAAATGGAGCTTTTCGGAAACAATAAGCAAAGTGGAAACGTTTCAAAATGCCGAAGAAAACAGATTTTCAAAAACAATGACGTATGTTTAGTGACCTATTCCAACTCAAAACAAGCGAGATGGTGGATAATCTTGTACCACAATTGTTGTGCCTGCTATCAAGTTGTGTTGTTGATGATTACTGTCACTTTGTACAACTTTCAGATTGCATAGCTTTTTTTAAATAAAAAAAAAAAATTTAAGAAAAAGGAAAGAACATTCATTTGCAACTGCATCAACTTAAAGAGACAGAAAGTAAATGTTTAAGTATGGACCGCTTGAAACCGCTTGAAAACCACAGCGTAAAAAAGAAAAAGTGATGCCTATAGACGCTGTATCTCGGCAAAGATATATACACCGTCTTATAGTATCGAACCTGCTGTGATTCTGGGTTTTTTGTCCCTTTTTTATGCTCCATATGATCAAACACTGCAGATTTATTAACATCACCAAAAAGTGCCTTCGTATTCATTTCCTTTTTTAAATAACTATTATAATTTCATAAACTTCCCAACCACAAATCCACCCCTATGCTTTGTGATACACTGGAAGTCCCCAGAGCCCACTCTTGAAAACTATGGTAGCTCTCGACACTGCTCACCATTTATCATCTTGAGAGGTATAATATAATAAAGCTTTATAACCTGAATAATGTACGCTAAAGTAGGAGGACGTTCAAAAAACGTTCAAACAAACAAACCATTAAAATCTCAAAGCAGTAGTAGGAAATCAAAAACACCAAGGTCTTACAGTACACACAGCTTCAGCGTCTAACAGCAGAGTCCATCAGTGTTGTAAAAAGTAACGCCGATAGATGCTGAATCTCGGAAAAATGTATCGCTAAATCATTTGTCACAATAGCGATACCATCTTATAATACTGCCCTGCCATTACTCCGGGTTCTGTCTTATAACTATTATCATTTCATAAACTTTTATTCCACAAAACCACCCATATGCTTTGTGATACCTGGAGGTCCCCAGAGCCCACTCTTAAAAACTATGTAGGTGTAATAATACTCTTATAACCTAATGAGTGTATTAGAGGAGGAAAACAAACACAAAAGATTAAAATCTCAAAACAATACTAGTAAATCTAAATTCTGGAGCCCACACTTGAAGGTCCCTCTAGATCCTTTTTTTTGCTCACCACTTACTATCCTGAGAGATGTAATAATGTTTTATAAACTAATATATATATATATATATATATATATATATATATATATATATATAGATAGATAGATGAGTGTAGCCAAACAAACCAAAAATACACATTAAAATCCCAAAGCAGTAAAAGGAAACCAAAATCTCTGGGGCCACACAGTAATCTGTGATCAAACCTACATTTTTAGACATTAGACTTAGACATAACATACTTACATTTTGAGGAACTCCTGAGTATAATATAATATTAGCAGAGTTTAATAAAAACACCATAAAAAGACATTAATTCATCAGTGATCCTGTATGGGCTTGTAATTAGCATTAGCTAGGTTAACATTACCACAATGCTGGCTAGCAAGATTAGCTTAGCCGCTTAAGTGTACCGTAGCAGCCTTCCGCTTTTTTTCCACTTCACTCACGCCGTTTTAATTAAAACAATACCAATTTATTTTTCGTAAAAAATAAAAGGGTTTAAGTTCAACCTGTTTAATAAAATGGTATATATTTTTGACTCACCTCAGGCGCCGCGCTGCTCGGTATCTACAATCCATTAGCCGTTAGCATTGCGTTTGTTTATTTTCCAGCTAGCTGAGGAATGTGGCTCGTGTTGAAAGGCTAAACACACGGCGTGTAAATAAACCTTTTTATTAAAAAACTCAAGTGTCCTTCAAATATATTCGAAATAAATGCGTTTTTTTCCTCGTTGGCTTTCTGTAGATTTCGGGACGCTATTACTGAGCTCGTTTTTTATATGGTTTCTACCTATAAATATGCGCTTACATTAATAAAACTATGTACACGGCAAACTCAGCTTCCGGGACTAAAAAAAAAGAAAGAAAAACCTCGCAGAAGCAGAAAAGGACGCGTCTCAAATAACCATCTTGTGTCTGTAGGGTGCAAATCTACTGAGCACTTTCTTCAGATTTCAGAATTCAGTACCTAAATGGCTGCTATCGCCCCCAAGTGGAGGAGGATTAATAATACAGGCCACCCTGAGCTCAGATCTGTCTGACAAAGATTAATTAAGGACTAGTGTGGTGTATATATACATACATACATATAAAGGTTTCAAGCAGGTGTGAAAAAATGCTGTTAAAAGTAAATAATTTTTAAATGCTTTTAAATAATTGTTAATAGATTTTTATCGATTAACAAATTCAACGGTAAATGATTTGGTGTGACCACCCTTTGCCTGCATCAAACAACCTCATACTTGTAGGTACACTTGCAGTTCTAGGTACAGTTTTAGAAGGGATCAGAGGTTAGGTTTTTCCAGACATTAGATTAGATTAGATTAGATTAGATTAGATTGTCATTGTGCAAGGTAAATGTACAGAGCCAATGAATGAGTAGGTATTAATATATGGTAAATGTAGTAATATACAATACACTGTGCAAAGATCATGCATAGACAGACATGTCAGAAGATAATATACTGAAATGACATGACATGATACATCTTGTAGAACTAACCACAGATGTGGATGTATGCTGTCTCAATCCTTCTGTCTCTTTATTCAATTCCAGACAGACTGATGACATTGAGATCAGGACAATAAAATTCAAATGAAATTTTTAATGTTGATTAACCCTGCTACATAATCTGCAATAGTTCCTGTATAAGCAGTTTTTGTTTGCATGTGATATTCTTGTTTCTAAATATGTTTGGTGACTAAATGGAAAAAAAAAACATCATGTGACAGCATATGCTTTCTCGTAAGCACATAAATGAGGGTTAACGTTGCATGTTTTGTTCTCTTTCCATTCTGTAATGATCGGTACGAGGAGCCTGTCAATTTGAGACAGACCCCAAGCATCATAATAAAAGGAGGAAGGAGTGGGCTGCACCACTGCCAAACACAAAGCGGATGCATGACCTAATAAACTTTTCAAAGATATAAAGCACAAGCATTTCAAAATTCCAAAACACAGTTAAGTGAGCTTTCCTTGTAGTGTTGTGGAGTATTGGGTAATACAGACATATAAAGCTTATTCAACCTTTATATTGGATTATACAGAAGCCCTAAGAGGCTACACATTCATATTTTCATGTTTTCTAATTATCATGACAAAAATCTGTTTTCTCAAGAAAATCTCAGGCCTATTGAATAGGACTGGTGTTGCATGTGTGTCAGCACCTTCGCAGATCAGAAATGTAATATATGCCAGGTGTACATATGAACATTTAATCTTCACATTAAATGCTCATTTATACAATACTGTATAACAGGAATTCTCAAACTTCTTAGTCAGAGACTCTTTAAAAACCACTAAACCAGTCAGCATACATTTACTGTTAAGAATTATGAATGCAAAATACACACACACACACACACACACACACACACACACACACACACGCACACACATTTGCTCTGTCATGTACTTATGTAAAAAGTAACTGTTACTACCAGCTGTTTTAGTGTCATGCTGGTAACTGGACCTTACTTCATATAAATATATTAATACAAAATAATTTTACATTTTGTTACCTAATGGACGAATCCAGGCTGAACAAGCACCATATAGAACACAAGCAGAGCAAACCCAAATAGCTAAATAGTTGGTCCAGTGATCAGGTGCAGTGATTGGCTGGACCAGGTATGGTTGCCAGATCTCAGGCCAAATATGGCCCATGGCATATCTATATCTCAGCCAAATGTATGACTGTAGCTGGCCAGATGAAAAACGACAGTATTCTGAAACAATGATTTATTGTTACATTTTCACAAACAAACAAATAAAAAACAATGCTTGAATGTCAATGCGATGTTTCAAAAAGCTCTTGAACATCTATGTTTCAGTTCATGAACAAGCGGCATTGTGCACACAACTCGACATCCCAAGTCACAAGTCCGTTAAGCTGTTGTACTCTCCTGACGCTCTTTTCTCTTCATCCTCTCTGTCCTGCCACAATCCCTATCCGGGGCCACATATAGCCATCTTTTAATGGTGGAATGGATTTTCTTTTCTGTGGCCGCAGACATCAAGTGGTCTGTACTCCTCACAGTCGCTTAAACATACGTTACATTTAACTTTCCGACAATGTTAACTTAGACTAACTCTATAATCCAAAAAAAAAAACAATGTCAATCTAAATATATATAAAAGTTTTTCAATTATCATTAGATTAATTAATTATCATAAGATTAATTTTTTTTAAATCTTGGTTAAAGTGTTCTAAACCTTTAAACAAACCAACCAGCTGAATCGCAAGATTACACACTTTCAACTGAAGCAAAAATAAATAAAAAAACGTACAAAAACACAAAGGTGGACGTGTGAAACAAAACAATGAGGAAAAAATTGAAGGTGAAGGTGACGGAGTAGCCAAGTATGTCTCCAAACCTAAACCTTATTGAGCACCTGTGGGGCATCCTCAAGTGGAAGGTAAAGAAGCACCATGTGTCTAACTTCAAGCAGCTCCGTGATGTCATTATGGAGGAGTGGAAGAGGATCCCAGTGACAACCAGTGCAGCCCTGGTGAATTCAATGCCCAGGAGTATTAAGGCAGTGCAGGATAACAATGGTCATCAGTTTTCGTATGACTAGGGCGTACTCAATTTTGTTGCCAGTTATAGACAATAGTGGCTGTATGTTGAGTTATTTTTAGAGGACAGTAAATCTGTACTGCTATACAAACTGCACATTGACAACTCAAAAATATATTCAAGTTTCACTTCTATTGTATTTTCCCTTGAGAACATATAATAAAATGGTTAATGTGAGGGGTGTACTCAATTTTACATTTACATTTGCGGCATTTAGCAGACACCCTTATCCAGAGCGACTTACAAAAGTGCTTTGAGTCTCTTGCAATGAATAAATCTACACTGGTACACAAGATTACAAACTTAATATAAATATAACTCTTGAATTCTACAAAGCAAACTTGGAAATTTTATTGTTTCAGGAAGAGGAAGGTCTTCAATCGTCGCTTGAAGATAGTCAGGGTCTCCGCTGTACGGACATCTAGGGGAAGTTCATTCCACCACCTCGGTGCCAGAACAGAGAAGAGCCTGAAGAGCCTTTTGAACCATTGAACATACACGGACAGTTTAATCACCATTATGTGTTGATGTACTGCAATAATAACCATAGTAACATCCAGTAACAGCTGCACAGAGCTTCGTTATGGGTCGTTTTACATAAACATAAATTTACATACACCAGTCTATTTATTCAAATGAACGTAATTTTATTGCACTACTTCTCTGTGTATGATTATGAGCAGAGGGAATTCTGGATCTAATATACCCCTATATTGGCAAGTGATCAGGGTAAAAGCAATAGAATGCAATTCTAGTTGTGCATTACAAGCTTCGTGTCAGGTTATGTGTGAATCTCACACCTAACCAAAAAAACATACTGCACAAACTAAAAGGATCAATGTATTGCTTTATTGTTCAGAACAGTGAAATGCTCGTCCAATATCAACCTGCTGCTGGATTACAGAATGAAATTGATCACAGTTTCTGATTTTATTTATTTATTTTTTCTTCTGTTAACAGCATGTCAAACTTTATAAAGGCATATGCACAAAATGGTAGTTTCCAAAATTTCATAGAAGTGCCATACATTCCTTTTTTTTGGAGTTTTCTGTGTGTTTATTCCTTACATTTAATCAAATTGAATGACCAAGTGAATCAGCTAAAGCATAGCTGACCATGATCAGATCACAGAAGCACCATAAACTCTGGAATCTGAATAAAAATCTTTCCGATTTAGTATTTCTGCATTATTAAAAAAATCTTTAAGTTGCTTTGTCAATGCTGGAGGTAAAGCAGTTGTGTTAATAAACTGAAATTGATTCACACATTTGCAAGATCCTCCAGAAGAAAAGCAAATCATCTGTTGTCCTCGATCACAATTGTTCTCCTGGGATATGCTTCCACCTCCACGAAGATGTACCTGAATTCATATTTTCCACTTTCAGGATTCTGGAAAATATCGAAAAGCACAGGACACTGTTTAAATGCGTGTGCATTGTGAAATGATCTGATGGCGAATGACTGTGAATACACAATGTGTGTGTGTGTGTGTGTGTGTGTGTGTGTATGGTTCGAAAATGGTAGTTAAAACGATTTAAGAACCAAACTTGACCTCTTGTGATTCCAAGTGCACGGTCCCACGAAGTCCAGGCTCTGAACCCTCGATATAGAATTTCAGTCTCATGTGCTTCTGTCCGTCCTTCATATACTCAATATGACTAGAAAAAGACCACAGGCTTACACAATGTTCATTTCGTTCATTTTAAGGATTTGTAACAAGCACAGCACTGTTGCATTCTCAAATCTGATTGTTCACAAGGATTTATTTTATGTTACAGAAGCTCTAACTACAGTACACTATACTGTACTATACTGTATATATATATATATATATATATATATATATATATATATATATATATATAAATTACATAAGTATTCACAGCCTTTGCCATGACACTCAAATTGAGCTCAGGTGCGCATCCCGTTTCCACTGATCATCCTCGAGATGTTTATACAACTAGATTGGAGTCCACCTGTGGTAAATTCAGTTGATTGGGCATGATTTGAAGTCACACACATGTTTATATAAGGTCTAACATTTAACAGTGCATGTCAAAACATAAACCAAGCCATGAAGTCCAAGGAACTGTCTGTACACCTCCGAAACAGGATTGTATGGAGGCACAGATCATCCATAAATGGAAATTGGAACCACCAGGACTCTTCCTAGAGCATGCCATCCAGCTAAACTGAGTAATCGGGGGAGAAGGGCCTTTGTCAGGGAGGTGACCAAGAACCCGATGGTCAACCCGATGAAAGAGCTCCAGCTTTTCTGTGGAGAGAGGAGAACTTTCCAGAAGAACAACCATCTCTGCAGCACTCCAACAATGCTGCTCCACTCTTCAGTAAAAGGCACATGACAGCCCACCAGGAATTTGCCAAAAGGCACCTGAAGGACTCTCAGACCATATGAAACAAAGATTGAACTCTTTGGCCTGAATGCCAAGTGTCATGTCTGGAGAGACCAGGCATCGCTCATCACCTGGCCAATACCATCCCTACAGTGAAGCGTGGTGGTGGCAGCATCATGCTGTGGGGATGTTTTTTAGTGGAAAAGAACTGGGAGACTAGTCAGTATCAAGGGAATGCTGCAATATACAGTGACATCCTTAATATTAACAAGCTGCAGATACGATTGTTCTTTTTAAGTGGAAGTTTGTCCCTAATAAGCAAACCGGTGGTGACTGTAGCAAGGAGAAATTTCTTGAGATGGCATAAAGAAAAAAAAAAACCCAAACTGGCCAGAAATAGGTGTGCCAAGCTTGTAGAATCATACTCAAAAAGATTTGAGGCTGTAATGGTGCCAAAGGTGCTTCAAGAAAGTATTGAGCAAAGGCTGTGATATTTTATTTGATATAAATTTGCAAAGATTTCAAACAAACTTATTTCACGTTATCATTATGGGGTTTTCTTTGCAGAATTTTGAGGAAAATTGAGGAAAATAATCTATTTTGGAATAAGGCTGTAACAAAAAAAAATGTGGGAACTTTTTTTTATTTGGGCACAGTAAACCCATAAGGAACTTGATATGATTGCCATTTTTGAAGAGAGCTTCAATGAAAGAGCTTTGTCTAAGGTGAAGTGTATGAGTTCACAAAATGTTGGAATGATTGATCACTGGTACTTGAATACCAGGAACCTGATGTTCCACATTATTTAATGCATCTTAATGTATAAAATATGTACAATGTAGTAGTTTAGGAGATTAATTATCCATATAGTATTAGAAAAATAGGACACCAGGACATGCTACTATTGTAAAACAGCACGTTTTGAAGCATGTTATTCTGCTTATACCAAGGTGATTTTTTTCAATAATTGCAATGTTATTTTTGATATCTAATTACATTCATAGTTATATTTATTAGTGGACCCAAGAAACAATTAAACTCCTCTATTTAATAACATTATAACTGTAGAAAAAAAAAATTCTCGATCTCTCATATACACACACAAAAATCACAGCCTAGTGTACACCTTCCGACCAATCAGACATGAGCATTCAAACGCACTGTAGAATAAGCTCTACTTATATCTAAGGTCAAGCTCTGTTTCTCATTTAAAAAAAAAAAACCTGAAAAGAAAATCCCATTATATGATAAAACTTCATATATTTGGACTAGAAGCCGATACACACTTACACTCACCAAACTATACACACACAAGGTGCAAGTCTTTTACCTAACTTTCTGTCTCCGTCCACGACGTGTAGTCTCTCCGTAGCCTTTAATGGGCTCACCGAAAGCTCCAATTACCTGTAACCCACAGAGAGCCGAGAATAAAATCATATTTTTCATGTATGATAAATATGTTGCTTCATTTTATGATACTTTACTTAAGAATAAGCAATTGCCTCGTATTCAAAATTTACATTAGAAAAAAAATTTCCTTTTTTCCTGGGTACCGATTAATGTGAAGGGCTACCAGTTTGATACACACAGTTTTCAGTTTGATCTAAAATAACAAATTTGTTTTTTTAAACTTTTATTATATGTTATTATTAATAATTAATGATATTCATCTATGTGAAGACACTGATCATGTTAATGATTTCTCATAATAATTATCAACAACGATTTAACAAAGTAGGAAACAGTTATTTTTAGAAAAGGCCCGCGGGCTACTCATGTGGTCCTTGCGGGCACCATGTTAGTGACCCCTGCTTTAACCAATCAGCAACCCTGGGGCCATCTCGCAGGCATTTGCATTTACACATAATTTGATTGAATGGTCAGAGAGCACACTAGCCAAAACTAGCGAACTGCATCTGTAGCAAACTGCACAAGCTCAAAAATATTTGTGTAGACTTAAATGCTGTTTTTATATTCCACAATGACAGAAGAGAAATTGATTTTGGTTACAGATACACCTTCAAGTTGGATGTTGTGAGGAAAGGTAAGCCAAACATTTTTATTTTTTTAATCATTAATAATTTTGTGTTTTCTTTCTTGTAGAATTTGCACAGACAATTTGCCTTTATTTCATATCCCAATGAGAAATGTAATGCAATGATAAAATGGACAAAAATGCACATACAACCTGGGCCATTTAATGAGGTTGATATTGATGCTTCTGCTAGAGATGAAGTATGCAGGCGGTGCAGCTGTGGCTGCAGTTAAAGGAGACTTGTTGCATTGTGGTCATTGGGTTTCTTGCTTTAGTAATGATACCTGTCTATAATGCAGCGCTGTTATACCGCATTTGTCTATAATATTGATGGTTTCTATAGCCTTGGAGTCATAATGATGCTATTAAGAAGTATATTGAGTCAGGTAGGACCCCACTGAAGGCCTACACACCACTGGGATTACTATAATCTCTTACACATGAGTATGACGGTCAGCATTTCCTCAAACATTTAATCCTAGTGCTCATACCTACCTCTGGGTGTGACTTGCATTTGTTGAAGGCCTTGCCGTAAATCTGGCTTGGACTTGATGACGAAAACAGTTCTTGGAAGATGACGTACAGCAGTCCTCCTGCAGAGGAAACAAAATGTTGGGGTTGTTTACAAACAAAGCATGTAATATCCAGAAATGTTACAATGTTTTTCATCAGCCTTGAACTTCACCTGTAACTCCAAGTCCAACCAGCACTACGATCAGATACGTAAAATCTCTGCCAGCCTGCTTCACTGTGATAAATGCAACCATTATTTTGAGAAAGCTCTTCAGTAATGATTGCAGTTGATTTTTTCAATATATTTTTTGTACCTTTTTGTGCAGCAGAGATTCCTGAAGATGTCTGACTGGTGGAGAGTGACATCTCCTTTTCTCTGGGTTCATCTTGAGCTTTATTTCTGCACTTAGCTCCGTTATGAACATGTCTTATTTGACCTAAAACACTATGATAGTGCACACAAGACCACTGAGCCCTGGATAATTGATTTAACCGAATTAAATCAGTTTTATGCAAATGCAAAGCTGATAGAGGACCAACTGCAAGGGCACGATTTAATATTTGCACATAGTATGCGGGTTTACCAAATCGGAATAGTTGTGAATAAAGCATTATAACCCCTATTAATATCTAATGGTACACAATTGTAGCTAGCTATATTCACCAGTCCACGGCTAATCACTTAGCGTCGCTAGCATGAAACTTTTGCAATTCTTTAACAAAAATATAAAAAAAAAAAAAAGAACAAAAAAGACAACAAAAAACTTTTAATTCATTATTCTGTCGCCTTAAAACTCGTTAAAACACAAACTCTCGTGATATTATTGTGCACACGACGCCATTAGCATGAGAGTTAGCTCTCGTTTCAAAATAGTAGCAAACTGAAAAATTGAAACTGTGTTGACGGCTAAACGCGCCTGCCAAGGACCAAACGCGGGTTAAAATAAATAAACTTAAATGTTTATATGAATTTATTTGCATAATATCGCTAAAATATTGTATTTTAATTTTATAATAAGTATTACACGACTTTCCTTTTTTTTTTTTTTTTTTAGCTTCCTGTGAGTCGAATGTGTTCATGGGAGTCGTAGTTTTTTGCTATCATATCCTGTTGTATACTTCTGTTCACACACATTCTCATAGCTAAATATATATTTCGATATTTTATTAGATATTTAGACATATTTTTTTTAGATATTATATTAGATATTTGGGCACATTTTGCTTTAATTAACACCCTGATTATGGTTTATAGATTAAAAACATTTAAGTAAAATAAAATTCGAACAAAAGAGGGTCAGTTTCATGTATATTTGGAAAATAAACGGGATGTTGAATGATGTTTGAATATTTTATTCTTTCAGTAATATTCATGCTTGCTCTTGTTAGCTCATGTGTGATCATTCAAAAGTAATTTATACTATTTATACAATTTTTCTACTTCTTCTTTTTCTTTCGGCTGCTCCCATTAGGGGTCGCCACAGCGGATCATCCGTCTCCATACCACCCTGTCCTCTACATCTGCCTCTTTTACACCAACTACCTGCATGTCTTCCCTCACCACATCCATGAACCTCCTCCTCCCCTTTTCCTCCTTCCTGGTGGCTCCATCCTCAGCATTCTCCTACCAATATAATTCATGTCCCTCCTCTGCACATGTCCAAACCATCTCAATCTCGCCTCCCTCACCTTGCCACCAAAACGTCCAACATGCGCTGTCCCTCTAATAAACTCATTTCTAATCTTGTCCATCCTCGTCACTCCCAACGAAAACCTTAACATCTTCAGCTCTGCTACCTCCAGCTCCGCCTCCTGCCTTTTACTCAATGCCACTGTCTCTAATCCATACAACATCGCAGGTCTCACCACAGTCCTATAAACTTTTCCTTTCATTCTTGCAGATACTCTACTATCACAAATCACTCCTGTCACTCTTCTCCACCCACTCCACCCTGCCTGCACTCTTTTCTTCACTTCCCTAACACACTCTCCATTACTTTGCACTGTTGACCCCAGGTACCTGAACTCCTCCACCTTCTTCACCTCTTCTCCCTGTAACCGCACCACTCCACTGCCCTCCCTCTCATTCACACACATGTACTCTGTCTTACTCCTACTGACTTTCATTCCCCTCCTCTCCAGCGCGTACCTCCACCTCTCCAGGCTCTTCTCAACCTGCTCACTACTCTCACCACAAATCACAATATCATCCGCAAACATCATAGTCCAGGGAGACTCCTGTCTGACCTCGTCCGTCAACCTGTCCATCACCACTGCAAACAGGAAAGGGCTCAGGGCCGATCCTTGATGCAGTCCCACCTTCACCTCGAACCAGTCTGTCGTTCCTACTGCACACTTCACTGCTGTCACACTGTCCTCATACATGTCCTGCACCACCCTCACATACTTCTCTGACACACCTGACTTCCTCATACAATACCACAACTCCTCTCTTGGCACTCTGTCGTACGCTTTCTCTAAATCCACAAATACACAATGCAGCTCCTTCTGTCCTTCTCTATACTTCTCCATCAACGTTCTCAAAGCAAATAAGGCATCTGTGGTGCTCTTCCTCGGCATGAAACCATACTGTTGCTCACAGATGGTCACCTCTTCTCTCAGCCTGGCTTCCACTACTCTTTCCCATAACTTCATGGTGTGGCTGATCAACTTAATTCCCCTGTAGTTACTGCAGGTCTGCACATCTCCCTTATGCTTAAAGATCGGTCCCAGCACACTCCTTCTCCATTCCTCAGGCATCCTCTCACCTTCCAAAATCTTGTTAAACAATCTGGTTAAAAACTCCACTGCCATCTCTCCTAAACATCTCCATGCTTCTACCGGTATGTCATCTGGTCCAACCGACTTTCCACTCTTCATCCTCTTAATCGCTGCTCTCACTTCCTCCTTACTAATCCTATCTACATCCTGCTTTACTAACTCCACATCATCCAACCTTCTCTCTCTCTCATTTTCCTCGTTCATCAGCTGCTCAAAATACTCCCGCCATCTTCTCAACACACTCTCCTCACTAGTCAACACATTTCCATCTCCATCCTTTATTGCTCTAACTTGCAACACATCCTTCCCAGCTCGATCTCTCTGCCTGGCCAATCGGTACAAATCCTTTTCTCCTTCCTTAGTGTTCAACCTCTCATACAGCTCCTCGTATGCCTTTTCCTTGGCTTTCGCCACATCCCTCTTTACCTGCTGCCGCATCTCCTTGTACTCCTGCCTACTTTTCTCATCACCCTGTCGATCCCACTTCTGTTTTGTTAACCTCTTTCCCCTTATGCTCCCCTGCACTTCCTCATTCCACCACCACGTCTCTTTCTCTTTCTTTCTATTTCCAGATGTCACACCAAGTACCTTTCTAGCTGCCTCCCTCATCACTCCTGCGGTAGTTTCCCAATCATTCAGCACCTCTTCACCACCACCGAGCCTCTGTCTGACCTCTTCCCTGAACCTCACACTACAGTCTTCCTCCTTCAGTTTCCACCATCTTATTCTTCTTTCAGTCCTTACTCTCCTCCTCTTCTTCTTCACCTCCAAAACCATCCTACAGACCACCATCCGATGCTGTCTAGCTACACTGTCCCCTGCCAACACCTTACAGTCTCCAATCTCCTTCAGGTTGCATCTCCTACATAGAACATAGTCCACCTGTGTGCACCTTCCTCCACTCTTATAGGTCACCCTATGATCCTCCTTCTTCTTAAAATACGTATTCACCACTGCCATTTCCATCCTTTTAGCAAAATCTACCACCATCTGCCCTTCCACATTCCTCTCCTTTAGGCCATACCTACCCATAACCTTCTCATCACCTCTGTTCCCTTCACCTACATGTCCATTAAAGTCTGCCCCAATCACCAATCGTTCATTTCTAGGTACACCATCTACCACTTCATCTAATTCACTCCAGAATCTTTCCTTCTCCTCCATCTCACAGCCGACTTGTGGAGCATAGGCACTGATGACATTTATCATCATCCCTTCAACTTCCACCTTCACGATCATCACCCTATCAGAAACTCTCTTCACCTCCACTACACTCTTACTGTACTCTTCCTTCAGAATCACCCCTACACCATTTCTCTTTCCATCCACACCATGATAGAACAGTTTAAACCCACCTCCAATGTTTCTGCTCTTACTCCCTTTCCACTTGGTCTCCTGAACACACAACATATCTACCTTTCTCCTCTCCATCATATCAGCTAACTCTCTCCCTTTACCCGTCATAGTGCCAACATTTAAAGTACCAACCCGAACCTCCACTCTCCTACACTTCTCCTTTCCCTGTCGCCTCTGTAGACGTCTTCCTCCTCTCCTCCTCCTCCTTCGGCCAACAGTAGCCCAATTTCCACCGGTACCCTGTTGGCTAACGATACCTGTGGCGGTCGTTGTTAACCCGGGCCTCGACCGATCCGGTATGAAATTCTTATTCGTGACCCGCATATTTGATTTGGCACATGTTTTACGCTGGATGCCCTTCCTAACGCAACCCTCCCCATTTATCCGGGCTTGGGACCAGCACTAAGAGTGCACTGGCTTGTGCCTCCCTAATGGCTGGGTTACAATTTTTCTACTATTTCTAATATTTACCAGCCACACATATGACAGCTAGGCTGATATAATAATCACATCACCCGGGCCATTGAACTTCTAAAACATTTTTATATGATAATATATTTTTTGTAAGATTAATCCGGGCCAAGACATCCATCTGGTAAATGCTTGTATGAATTGATTTAATTTACAAAGGGTTCATTGCATAAACATAGTGTCCTAATCAGATAGGAACTATTTCAGGCTTCCAGCATGGAAGAGATCCCAGGTACTTGCAGACACCTCACCTTTACTCATAGAAATTCCTGAACTAAAATAAAGCCATTATAAGACAATTAATATAGACGTAATATTCACATTACAGCCAGAACTACTGTCCCAGAGCTGTGAAAACTCCACTGTGCTTTTAAATAAGATAAAGTTCATCCCAAAGGACATTCTAGAACCAGTTGCCTCAAACTATACACAACAATAAAAGTAAACAAATATTAAATTTGATAGAAACATCAATAGAACCTAATAGTAATAAAATACAACTAAACAAAACTCTACGTGTTCAGGATTCTGAACTTGTTGTGTTGTGTTGTGTTTTGGCCACTAGAGGCCCCTAATGATCGTTCTTGCTGTTATCCTGTCATCTGCTATGTAATTACTGCCACCTGAATCCTATTTCTCCTGTGTATAAAACATTTATTTGCTTAGTTTTTATTGTTTCTTGGCAAGCTTTTAATGGCTTATAAATGGTCAATGTAAATTTCCCTGTCTTTTCAGCATGTAGATCTTTTCTGATGATCGCCTGTTTCCTGCGTTTGTATTTTTTGTCTCTAAATATTGTGGGAAAACTGTTTTTTTTTTTTTCATTTTCCCATGTTACCATTTTGGGTCTCACCACATTTGGCCTGGGGTAGATGTTTCCTTCCTATGGCTTGCTGATAGTGTCTGCAACTCATGCTACTGACCACTTTCCTTTAGTTGCACTGACAATGAGAGAAAACCCCTCAAATGGTTGTGGTGGTAAATTAATTAAAGGGTCACACTAGATTTTCAGCATGTGGCAATCGTGAATGCGTCCCTGTACTTTATGCAATTAAATCAGTGTTAGTCTGTATTTTATTTATTTATTTATTTTAATCTGGCTAAAACAAAAATGTATATATAATGTGTTTTTTTGATTACCTAAATATTATGGTTTACAGATTTACAGTACCTGTCAAAAGTTTGGACACACCCAGTTATATCATGGAATAGCCTGCCCAGTCACCAAACCTAAATCCTATTGAACTGCTCTGGGATGAACTAAATCAAGGACAGAAAGTAATATCCAACTAGCAAAGAACGCATTAATTGGTTTTTACAATAGGCATGGCAAAGTATTTCAGCTGCATGTTTGGAGAAACGAACGACCTGGATAAGAATGTTACACATACAGCTTTTATTATAAGGGAGGATTTTTTTTTTATGAAAAAAAAAAAAAAACATCTGTGCAGTTTTTTTTTTGGTCAAAGCAAATACTGTTAAATGAGCTAGTTTGTTGCATAAAAATAAAAGGAACATGCACATTTCTCTCCAAACAATAAAAGGACTGGGTGCTTGACAGGCACTGTATATGTAAAGTTAACTAGTGTTTTTTTTGTGTGTGTTTTTAATCCTGAACAACTGTTTTGGTTCCCTGAGACGAGAAATAGAATGCAGAAGACTTTAAGGACATTTTCCCTTATATCAGTTGACCAGATAAATATATTAGATTACATTAGAGATAGATAGATAGATAGATAGATAGATAGATAGATAGATAGATAGA
>JAAIIK010000029.1:1618017-1628783 GCA_014706435.1 Silurus glanis | reverse complement strand
AGATAGATAGATAGATAGATAGATAGATAGATAGATAGATAGATAGAGTTTTGGAAATGTATAACATAGTATAGGGACTCTGCAACAGAATGGAGATCAATAACAAAACACACACACAAAGACACACAAAGACACACACACACAAAGACACACACACACACACACACACACACACACACACACACACACACAAAAGCATACAATTTATTGTATTATGCATAAGATATAAAATAATAATGTGCTAAACATGTACACACAACCCACTTCAAACATGCACAATTATTTTTAACTGTTCATTACCTTGGGTATTTTTATATGCTCTTCATTGCACATATATATTTTGTTGTAGATTTTATAAGAAGATCTCTACTAAATATGAATCAGCTTGAACCAGAATCACATCCGTTTTTTTTAGAAAGAGTAGTCCATGTCGAGATTTTGTCAGTTAATGAGAAAAACTGTTGCTTTGACTAGTTTAAGTATGTTGCTCTGAAAACTTTAACTCAAATTTTTGATTTGTTAAAATCCCCTTCCACTCTTTCAGAATTGTGTTTGAAAAAATAACATGGCTTATATAAGTTATTTTGACTATAGACATCCGATCCACAGATCTTCTGTTAACAAACAAAAAAGCTTTGGGAACATTATATACAAAAGCAGATCAGAGAATAGTTGAATGTAATCTAAAAACCAAGCGTCATGTAATCGAAGTACCTGGAATGCAATACTTTAGTTAAACACTGATGAGCAACTTAGACAGCTAATTCCTTCCCTACATGTGTGCAAGTGAAGAGTCAATCTAGGTAAAATACTACATATAAATGAACAAATATATAACCTGTTCATTCTGAACTTGCAATTTGAGTGAATTGGTTCAGAGTGTACAAATATATCTGCATGTAAACACAGCCAGTGTCAATCCATTCCTAGGGTTGTGCATTGTCTCGCTTATATATCAGTTTAGATAAAATCTAAATTCTGCAGAAAATAAACCCAAAAAACAAAGAAAGGGAAGCTAGTACACTTCCACAAATGAAATTCAATATATAATTACTTCAATATATAGCTTTTTGTGAGTTGTGAATAAGGGGGGGTGTTATTAAACCCTGTGCTATTACATGCATATGTAATTTGACAACCAATTCACAATATACACACATATTGAAAACACAAAAGATCCAACTTAATGAACATTCATTCAAGGAGAATCTGACTTGAGCATGTTATAGATTCAGCCACATTCACTTCTTCAGACATCTTAAATAGGAGCAACATCGTTGTACATGTTGTAGAATACAAATTCAGTACATGCGACACTGGCTTAACAATGTGTAAATCTTTTGGTGCACTTCTAATTTAAATATAATATTATTAATGAATAAATTCTTCTATTTTTACCACCAAATGCTCTAAATGTAAGATTTCATGATTTCTGCTCAAGTATTATTAAAATTCAATATATTAAAGTACCTTCACTCATATTTATTAAAAGAAAATAAACATTTTGTCTAACTTTCAAAACACAAATACTAAAAATACTTTTTTTTGGTACAAATTAAATTCCCCTTCAGGAACTCGAGCTGCGTCAAAACGCTATGGGAACGCCCCTGCGTGACCGCGCTCTGAACCACGTGTGTAATCTGACCAATAGGTGTTTGGAACGTGACGTCATCAGCGGGCGACGTCGCGTAAACAGGAAGCTACAAATGGCTGCGAGATGGACAAGACGCTAGCTTCTGCTCGTTCATGTAAGCGCTGTTTCGCTGTGTTTTTCTGATCGAGTGATGGCTGGCAGACAGAATTACCGTAAGTGTGTTCATCCGTGTCCGCGTTTCATTACCGGTAAGGATTCGCATGATCGGTGTGTTGTTTGCCTGGGAGTGGAGCATGCACAATCGGCTCTCGAGGGAGTCGATTGCTCGCATTGTAGCCGCATGGCTATGCGCACGCTTCGCTCCTGGAGAGCGCTCTTTGAGAAGAGCTCTCTCCCTCGCGGCTCCGGTCCCGCTCTCGCTGAGGCACAGCGGCGCCGGCGCTCGTGGGGCTCGCAGGCCGATTTAGCAGCGGGGTTGGAGTCGGATGAGTCCGCTTCAGCTTCGTCTGCTGAATCGAGCTCCTGCTCTCTCGGAGAAGCATGCCAGATGGCTGCTTCTTCTCCCAGTGTGAGCAGCGCGGCATTACATGCCTCTCCTTCCGAGGAAGGAGAGCTGATGGATGCTAGCGAGCCCGTGGATTCCTCACAGCCTGTGCTGTATGAGGAACTCCTCGAGGTCGTGACGCGAGCCGTAGCTAAGCTGGATCTAGTTTGGCCGGTGGAGCAGCAGAAACAGCGCGCACCCAGTAAGCTGGATGAGCGTTTTCTGCGTCCTGTGTCACTTCCGCGGCGACGGGGCCTGCCGTTTTTTCCCGATCTGCACACCGAGGTGTCCAGATCCTGGGAAACCCCGTACTCAGCGTATACTTCTTCTCACCACTACTCGCTCTACGCGAACGTGGTTGGGGCTAAGGCGTGTGGCTACGGGCCAATGCCGCGTGTTGAAGAGACGCTAGCCAGCTATCTCTCTCCTAGCATAGCATCGTCACTGAAGGCTCCGGTGTTCCCTACTAAGCCGCTACGTCGGCTTTAGTATGGAAGGCTTACGTGGCAGCAGGTCAGGCTGCGGGTTGTCTCCACACCATGGGTGTGTTACAAGCATACGCTACGTCAGCTTTAATATGGAAGGCTTACGTGGCAGCAGGTCAGGCTGCGGGTTGTCTCCACACCATGGGTGTGTTACAAGCATACCAGGCTGACCTGCTACGTGATTTGGATGAGGGACTTAGCTCCGGGGCCGCTGATATTAAGGAGTTGCGTCGCGCTGCTGACTTAACACTTCGGGCCACGAAACACACGGTGCGGGCCGTTGGTCGGTCCATGGCGGCCCTGGTGGCCACAGAGAGGCATCTGTGGCTCACCTTGTCTTACCTCCCAGACAAGGATCGAGCTGTGCTCTTGAACGCACCGATGGCTCCTCCTGGACTGTTTGGTGACGCTGTGACGGCGGTCGTGAACAGGTTTCAGGAGTCTAAAAAGCAGTCGGCTGCGTTTCAGATCTCGTGGGGCTGGTCGGCGGCGCATCGCTCTAGGCCCAAAAAGGAGCAGCATGACCTGAGGGTCACCCTCGCCTCCAACAAACGGGCTGTGGTGCGGAGATCCTGACGATCTACGGTCAAGGGGACGGTGTACTCCTCACGCTACGGTGCCCGTCCCTCCCCTGCACCACCAGGAGGCCGGACCGTTGGCTCTGCCACAGGATGTGCTTCAGAGCACAGCCTCCCTCCAGCGGGCGTCTCCCTCCACTTCCGCCCAAAGACTCGGTACGGATGGGGGAGACCCGCCGCCTCTCACGAGGTGTCATCAGCTGCAGGGCCCCGCCCCAGCTGCTCTGAGTGGGTCAGAGGCCAGCCCTGAGGGGCTGGTTCCTCTAAGGAACTTTCTGGCAGCTTGGGAGGGGCTGCCAGAAGTCTCCCGGTGGGTCCTGCGGACTATAGAGGGCGGTTACGCGATTCAGTTCGCGTCCTCTCCTCCCCGTTTCAACGGGATGTGTCCCACCCTGGTGGGACCCGAGCAGGCTCTGGTCCTGGAACAAGAAGTGCGCACACTCCTGGGGAAAGGGGCCATCGAGGTGGTTCCCCCCTCGGTTCAAGAGTCAGGCTTCTACAGCCCGTACTTCGTCGTTCCGAAGAAGGATGGCGGGTTGCGTCCCATTCTAGATCTTCGCTCCTTGAACCGCTCTCTCAGGAGGCTCAGGTTGAGGATGCTCACCCTCAAGGGGGTCGTGACTCAGATCAGGTCCGGGGACTGGTTCGTCACTATAGATCTGAAGGACGCATACTTTCACATCTCCATCCTTCCTGCAAACAGGAGGTTCCTGAGGTTTGCTTTCGGGGGCGTAGCATACCAATATCGGGTCCTCCCATTCGGCCTGGCACTCTCGCCCCGCACGTTCACGAAATGCGTCGATGCAGCACTGACCTCGTTGCGGCTCCAGGGCATCCGCATTTTGAATTACATCGACGATTGGTTGATCCTGGCTCATTCAGAGCTCCAGGCGATTCGGCATCGAGATGTCGTCCTCACCTGCATGAAGGTGCTTGGGTTTCGGCTAAACGCCAGCAGAAGCGTGCTTTCTCCAGCACAGAGAACCACCTTTTTGGGCGTAGTGTGGGACGCGGCCAGGATGCAGGCACGGTTGTCGCCTGCTCGGGTCGAGGTCATCCTCGCCGCCGTCAGGAGAGTGTGGGAAGGCCAGCCACTCACTGTGAGGCAGTTTCAGAGGCTGCTGGGTCTCATGGCGGCAGCGTCCAGCATAGTTCCGCTCGGGCTCCTGCACATGAGGCCCCTCCAGTGGTGGCTCTGGGGCAGGGGGTTCTCCCTCAGGGGAAACCCGCATCGTACTATCAAGGTCTCGCTGCGTGCCCTTCGAGCCTTGGATGTCTGGAAAGATCGGACGTTTCTGTCCCGTGGCCCGGTGCTGGGGACTCCGTGTCGTCGCGTGACGCTGACGACGGATGCTTCCCTCACGGGGTGGGGAGCGGTCATGAGTGGCCACTCCGCCCAGGGTCTGTGGAGCGGCCCACGTCTCTCGTGGCACATAAATTGCCTGGAGATGATGGCAGTGTTTTTGGGGTTAAAGCACTTCCTCCCGGACCTGAGAGATCGCCATGTATTGGTCCGCATGGACAATACTGAGGTGGTCTCTTACATCAACCACCAGGGGGGTCTCCGATCTCGCCCCTTGTACAAGCTAGCGCGAGTGGTCCTCTTGTGGTCTCGGGACAGGATCCTATCTTTGAGGGCCATTTACATCCTAGGATGGTTGAATGTCAGAGCAGACGCCCTGTCGAGGCAGGGGCCGAGGCCTGGGGAATGGCGTCTCCACCCCGAGGTGGTGGAGCTCATATGGCGGAGGTTCTACAGAGCCCAGGTGAATCTTTTTGCGACCCAGGAGACCTCGCACTGTCCCCTCTCGTTCTCTCTCTCTCACCCAGCCCCGTTAGGGCTGGATGCCATGGTACAGTCGTGGCCGAGGCTACGCCTGTACGCCTTTCCCCCGATCGCACTGCTCCCTGGAGTTCTGGAGAGAGTTCGCCGGGATGGAGTCCGTCCCCTCCTGGTAGCGCCTCGATGGCCGGGAAAGCCATGGTTTGCGGATCTGGTGTCCCTACTCGAGGGCCCTCCGTGGGAAATTCCTCCCAGGAGGGATCACCTCTCGCAGGCGGGCGGAACCCTGGTTCACCCCTGCCCAGAGTTGTGGAGGCTGTGGCTGTGGCCCCTGAGGGGGCACAGTTCGTAGCGGCTGGTCTCTCTACCAAGGTAGTTGACACCCTTCTCCACTCCAGAGCTCCCTCCACGAGGAGGTCGTACGCCGCACAATGGCGACTGTTCACGTCTTGGCCTGGAACCTGTTAACTGCCCGATCGGTTCGGTTCTGGAGTTCCTACAGGAACAGTTTGCTGCAGGGTTAACCCCTTCGACCCTGAAGGTTTACGTGTCCGCCATCGCAGCATATGGCTCCCCGCCTGCGGGGCAGTCGCTGGGTAGGCACCCACTGGTGACACGTTTCCCCCACGGCACCCAGACATCTGTGACGCTGCGGGTTGGTCCACCCCGCTGACCTTTGTCAGGTTCTATGACCTGGACCTCAGAGCCACCCCGGGCTCCTCTGTCCTACGTCCTGGTGCAGAGGCCCTCACTCTCTAGGCAGGGTCTGGTTAGTGTTGCGTGATTGGACACTTGTTTCCATAGCGTTTCGACGCAGCTCGAGTTCCTGAAGGGGAACGTCTCTAGGTTACGACCGTAACCCTAGTTCCCCGAGTGAACGAGACGCTGCGTCTCCGTGCCACACTCCCTGCATCCCTGCGGCGCTTACCTTCTCTCGCAGGAGCTAGCGTCTTGTCCATCTCGCAGCCATTTCAACGCAGCGTCTCATTCCCTCGGGGAACTAGGGTTACGGTCATAACCTAGAGACGTTCACTATCAAATCTAATTTAAATAATTGATTTAACGTAAATTTTTAGTAGATTTGTTAGTTTAGATTGCAAATTTACAGCTTGTTAGATTAGAAAGCTATTTCTTGTTCTTCCTCTTTTGGCTTCTCCCATTAGGGGTTGGCACAGCGGATCATCCATCTGCATACCCCCCCTGTCCTCTACATCTGCCTCTTTCACCCCATCTACCTGCATGTCTTCCCTCACCACATCCATAAACCTCCTTCTTGGCCTTCCTCTTTTCCTCCTTCCTGGTGTCTCAGCATCCTCAGCATTCTTCTACCGATATACCCCATGTCCCTCCTCTGCACATGTCCAAACCATCTCAATCTCGCCTCCCTCACCTTGTCTCCAAAAGTCCTACATGCGCTGTCCCTATAATAAACTAATTTCTAATCCTGTCCATCCTCGTCACTCCCAACAAAAACCTTAACATCTTCAGCTCTGCTACCTCCAGCTCCACCTCCTGTCTTTTTCTCAATGCCATTGTCTCTAAACCATACAACATCGCAGGTTTCACCACAGTCCTATAAACATTCCCTTTCACGCTCGCAGATACACTTCTATCACAAATCACTCCTGCCACTCTTCTACACACACCACACTCTGCCTGCACTCTTTTCTTCACTTCTCTAAAACACTCTTAATTACTTTGCACTGTTGACCCCAGGTACCTGAACTCCTCCACATTCTCCACCTCTTCTCCCTGCAACCGCACCACTCCACTGACCTCCTTCTCATTCACACACATGTACTCTGTCTTACTCCTACTGACTTTCATTCCCCTTCTCTCCAACGTGTACCTCCACCTCTCCAGGCTCTTGTCCACCTGCTCCCTACTCTCACCAATAAATAGATTATAGAGCTATTTAAGTTTTGTAATTCTGTTTTTATAATTGTGTTTTATAATCATAATTTTTGCAGTTTAATTTAAATTAGCCAGGTAGTCCAGGTTGTTGTTTTAATATGGCTTCTGAACCATATTTTTTCTAGGTTAGAAAAAAAAGATAATAATTAATGAAGGATCTATAAACGGAATCACTTGTAGTCAGCCCTGTTCTTCGTAACTCTTGAATATACTGTATGATTATGTTTAAATGGAGAATTTATTTTTTTTTTACTTTAACTTAAGTAGGTTCTTGCCTCCATATTTCATCTTCTACTTATGTAGTGTTTCACTGTACTTTACCTTCCTGCTGTATGACCTCTGATAAAATGTTTTGCAAAAATCTAAACTTTTAAACTTATGGCTGAATCTTGCTCAGTCAATACAGCGCTGAAATTGAAATCTACTGTACACAGTCCATGCATATAAGCAAATCATGTACAGGTGTAAACATAAAGAATAACAATGACAATGAAAAAAAATCTATATATCACAAAAAATTTCACCAGCAAGCAAGATGATGCAACATCCAAGTGGTAAAAACAAAAGCACTTACTCACAATGGCTTCATAATATTTTATAGAAATGATCCATATCATGCTTTTTTTAGGGACTCTTACCTCCTGATCGTCTCCTACACCCTAGTCGTGTTGTACTCTGATTCGTGTTTGCTTAGAGACCCAATGAGGCAGAACCTGCAATATCACCGCTGTCATATTTAATACGTTGATTCTCTTTTACACAGGAAGAAATGTTATCTATAATTCAGCTTTATGTCTTGTATTTTTTCTGTTTGTATTGCTCACTTAAATAATAATGTATAATTTAATGCTTAGTTTGTTAAACATATTTAAATGATTTATCATTAATCTAAAATGCATTGAAATTAATCACAGAATTTATTCCTTTTTCTAAATAACTGTTTGAATCAGCATTTCCTGTTGGGTGTACCCTGACAATTTTTTTTTCTTTCCCATTCTGGTACTGAGACTCACACTGCAAACTGATAATTTGTCTATTACAATGTGCTCATTTGTTACAGCTTTAGTGTAAAATATGTAGATAAAATTATGTAAACTATATACTGTACTACAGCAAAAAGGGTAACCTATATAACTGCTTATATAGAGTTATGCAAATGCAGCAAATGTGGTAACCTAACTCCTTATGTAGATTTATGCAACTGAAGCAAATATGGCATTCGAACACCTTGTATGGAGTTAGTACACTACATCAAGGGTGGTAATCTAACTTCTTATGTGAATTTATGAAACTGAAGCAAATACGGTAATCTAACACCTCATGTGGAGTTACACAACTGCATCAAATATGGTAATCGAACTCCTTATGTAGAATTCTAAATAAAATTTTGAACTTGCACTTGAAAAAACAGAACCAAGTAAAAAGGAAGAGCAAGGAGAGCAAAAAAAAAAAAAAAAAAAGTTTTATGAAAAAGTGAAAGGAGGACATGAGAAGGACCGCCAAGGACAAATAACCAAAGCAAAAATGATGGAAGCTTAAAAGAAAACAGAACAGTATATGAAGGAGAAGGGACAAATAAAATAACTAATGCAAAGAGAGACTTCGAATGAAAGTCATGGGAAGCAATTAGGTTCCTTCAGCCTCCCTTACTGAAAAAGTGACGTATGCTGGATTATTTGGTCAGAAATCAATGGATACTGACCGCTGCACTGCTTTGTCGTGTCTGGCCAGTCGGTGGCTGGTGGTTGGAACCTCCTCATCAAGCTCGTCCTCCATCTCTGCTTCTTCCTGCGAGTAGCTGTGCTTCATGACCACGATGCTACGCCGGTTATCGTGATGATGATGATGGTAATGGTGGTGGTGATGATGCGGATCCATCACAGCCGCCGTTTTGGCACGGCCACAGTGGTGCTCGTGGACGCACCGCTTCTGGAAGGTCGTCTCGACATCATCTGTAAGTTCAGCAATGTCACCGAGGTCATAGCGCCGAGGTGTTTCTTGGAACGCTTCCTGAAAGTCGTCGCGCTGCACCACGTACTTTTTCCGTGGCTGCTTGATCTGCACCGTGACCGAAACGACGAGGAGGACGAGGACGATGCAGCACGTCACGCCAATGATGCTGCCGTTAGTGTTGTTCAGGTTATCCAGGATGTTCGCTTTTCTTTTCTCTGAGGAAACACAATGAAAAAATCATCCAAGCTCAGTGTGAGAACAACACAACAGCAGTGTGAGGACAAGTAGTCCAAATGTTATATTTTTTTTTACTGAAGCTGAATCTAAAAAAAAAAAGTTTCACTTTTTAATCGATAATTTTTATATTTAATCATTTTAATGCCTTACTGTAAGCACAAATTTTAGAGTGGACACTGCAAATGTGGATTAAAATAAAGAAAAATGTATAATCATGTAAAATGTATAAATTCAAATGTGTATTATATACTATATACTGTACAATGATGCTTTGTAAGAATACAGTAACTCACAAAGGTGAGTACACACCTCACATTTCAGCAACCATTTAAATATATTTGGTCAAGGGACAATATTATAGAAATGAAACTTGGATATATTTTGGAGTAGTCAGTGTGCAGCTTGTATAGCAGTGAACATGTCAAAACTGTGTCCAAAGTGTCAATATTTAGTGAGAAAACAATTGCTATCTAGCACTGCCTTAATCCTCCTGGACATGGAATTCACCAGAGCTGCACAGGTTGTTGCTGAGATCCTCTTCCACTACTCCATAATGACATCACAACCTGCTGGATGTTAGACACATAACGCTTCTCCATCATCGGCTTAAGGATGCCTCACAGGTGCTCAATAGGGTTCAGGTATGGTGACATACTTGGCCAGTCCATCACCTTCACCTTCAACAAGGGAGTTTTCATCTTGGCAGTGTGTTTGGGGTAATTTTAATGTTGGAAATCTGCTATTCGGCAAAGTTTCTGAATGGAGGACATCATGTTCTGCTTCAAGGTGTCACAGTAATGTTAAAATCTATGTTTCCCTCAATCGCACCTCCCCAGTACCAACAGCACTCATGCAGCCCCAGACCATGATGCTACCACCACCATGCTTGACTATAGGCAAGAAAAACTTTTCTTGGTACTCCTCACCAGGGCGTCACCACACATGCTGGACACCATTTGTCACAAGCAAGTTTATGTTAATCTCATCAGACCACAGGACATGGTTTCAGTAATTCAAGCTTTTGGACAGGTTGTCTTTAGCAAACTGTTTATGGGCTTTCTTGTGAGTCAGCTTCAGTGTGTGGCGTATGGTCTGAGCACTGACAAACGGACCTTTCACTTCTGCAACCTCTAAATCAATGCTGGCAGCACTAATGCCTCTTTTTTTAAGCCAGCTTCTGCACCTGATGCACAGCATCAGTGCTCAATTTCTTTGATTGACCCTTGCGATGCCTGTTCCGAGCGGAAACCGTCTTTGAAAATCTCTGTACGACCGTGGCCACTGTAATGTAACTCAATTTTAGTACCGATCCTCTTATAGCCTGGTCATCTTTGTGGAGAGCAACAATTCTAATTCTCAAATCCTCAAAGAATTCTTTGCCATGAGGTGCCATGTTGAACATCCAGTGGTCAGTATGAGAGAATTGTACTTAAAGCACCAAATTCTAACTGCTCTAATAGAAGATACACAAATTTGTATGGTCCTGTCAAGCAGAAAAAACATGAACATGATGAGTAGGACATGTGGTTTTGCATGGTTGCATGATGTACAGCTGTTATCACTTAGTGTGTACTCACTTTTGTTGCCAGTGATTTTGACAATAATCAGAATCAGAATTAGAAAGAGCTTTATTGCCAAGTATGTTTGCACTTACAAGGATATATATATATATATATAT
>JAAIIK010000029.1:1605518-1617617 GCA_014706435.1 Silurus glanis | reverse complement strand
TTGGTGGGGGAGAATATACATTTTATGCTTTGAAGTTCAATGCAAAATGTTTTGCATTGATTTACACAGTAATTTTGCACCGATCAGTTTTATTGTTTTTTTCTTTTAAAGATTCCATGCAGAATCTTTCAATGTAACTATAGTGGAACAATATAGGGAAGTATGTCATTTTTTATTTATAATTAAACTTTTTCAATAATAATTAAAAAAACCTTACAGAAACCCTTATTATAATAAGTATAGTCTAAAGTGTTTTTTCGGCAATCAGCATCTCACTACATTAGAGAAATCCAAAGCTAATCATCTTTACTATCTAATCCGTATGCTAAGTCACATGCATTATAATATTACAGCTAATATGTCTAGATGTCTGGCTTAAGCTAACCATTTGCTGAACAATCCTCTTCTTTTCTCTACACACACTCTTCCGCATGACCCCTTCCATCCCCGAACTCTTATAAATCCCCCTTTTTTATTTATATATTTATTCTTTTTTTTTATTTTTTTTATGTGTGACCTGAATACAGTTATATACAGTTATAATGAGTAGCTGGAGGTGAGGATTTTCTCCATGGTGTTTTTATAGCATGAGTGTGCTCCAGAGAAGCCATTACTATCTGCTATAATAAACGTGTAAGACGTGGCCGTGGGTTTAGGAGCGTGAGGAAGGACACAACTTCACATGCTTGACGTGTTTATTACCACTGTTGAGATAGCAAGAGTCGCTAGATGAAGCAGAGCTTCAAAAGGGAAGCTGAAGGCCTGCCTTGACCTTGCTGAAAAGTGGGCTTGGTGACTTTGTGGGCCAATTTGTTCCTCAACAAATCTCACATTTGTTGTTAATTCTATATAGGTTCTATAATTCTATATAGATTTTTACACATGCATTTAGAAAGATCCAGGGTGATTAGCAGTTATTTGTAAGAGTTTGTTAGATTAACAATACATTCTAGTAAAATGGTTGGTGCAAAATTCAGCTTATATAAATCTCTTCTTTCATAGCCAGAGAAAAGCCTACATATCTGAAGCAAATTGAGTTTTTTTTTTTTTGGAATATTATTTATAAAATACACTATGTGGACAAAAGTTTGTGGACACCTGACTATATTCATATGCGATTTTTAAACATCCATTTCCACATTTATGCCTATTTGCAGTTATAATAACCTCCACTCTTCTGGGAAGATGATCCACTAATTTGTGCTTGTGGAAATTTGTGAAAATATATTTGTCCATATAGTGTTCATCTGAAATCCTCATGTTATCCTCATGCACTGACAATAACTTGACCAGCAGATGTCAGCAGCATGCTGCACTTTGAGCTTTTCCTAACAGGTAATTGCTTTGTCCCAGTCTTAAACCCATCCTTATATTTTGGCCCATGTAATCACTGCTTAGCAACTGTTGCTACCCATTGTCACATTCAGCACTTTCAGAGGCAGTGTTGTTTCTCAATGGACATTAAATTGCATTGTATTACATTATGGATTGGTGCATATGCATGTATTAGTGTAAGTGACAAACCCAAAATGGTGAAATGCTTTTAATGGTCTAAACAACAAATTGACAATTTTAGTGGGGAAATTGGGACAAATGAAACATGTACTGTAGATATCTCACTGCTCGATCAATCCTGGGTCCATTTAAATTGCATCAATTGTGGCAAATAGCCAAATAATGATTTAAGAAAACAGGCATTTTAGGCATTTGTTTTAAAGCAAACAATTCAATCGCTGTCATGCTTTTATGAATGTGTACATTAAGACTATATACTTGAATGTCCCTAATGAGTAAAATGAGTAAAAGCAAAAGTAAAAGTATTATTCAAGTTATAAGGATTCTAGGAACTGGATAAAACAATGAGCAAGTATCTCATTACTTCCCCCTAATGACTCAATCATCTTATCCTGAAACCTACAAACATAAACATTGCATCTTGCATACAGAACTGTTTCTAAATTTTTATTCTGCAAAAAATCAACTGTAGAATCTTCTCATATAATTTGCACAATCTCACGTAAACACACCATTAACTTGGCATCAAGTATCTAAAATCTCATGAAGGACCCAGAGATCATAGACAGAGATAATGTCAGTAAGATGGCTGCCAGAGTCTAGAAGTCAGCCTTGTGAAAAAAGAGCAGCAAGCTGAAAAAGGACCATGTGGCAAATATGGAAAGTGGTGAACAAGGAACAAGAGCAACCAATCAACAGAAAGAATAGAGGGTTAATGGGAGCAAGAAACAATGACTGTGGAAGGAAATGGGAGACAAAGAGCCAGATGGCATACAGTGTATGGCTGGTATTTTAGCGTGACATACGAACAAATGAAATTGATCAATGAAGGAAAGAGAGGTAGAAAAAAAAATTGTGATCTCATTTTTTTTCTTAATTCCTACTGTGAATTTTATGAAAGAGCTTGGGTACCACCTGTTCATGTGTGAGAAATATGTTCACCTACTGTACTGTTCTTTTTTGGTTTAATTGATGTAGGGCAGCGTTGCACCTTTAGTCTCTAGCAAGCTCATATTTTAGTGATTCCAAACTCACAATCAGCCTCTTTATGTTTCAATTGGTTTGCCTGTGTGTGTTAAAACAGTAGGAGTATTCGAATGTTTAGAGTAATGGGACCGAAAGACTAGTGGTCTCATTTATCCACTGTGTCTCTGCATAGTTTTATGTGTAAATAATAAATACTATGTCATGTTTTTAAGTTTGTTTTGTGTAAGAATGTACAGAAAAGTGGAATTCCATTTGACCCTCTGTCTTGTCCCTCATAGTCAATTGAATGTAAGCATAATTGTTATTTTAATTATAAAATTGTCAGTATAACTGACTGTAATAATCACCAGTGTTTGCAGACAGATGATACATTAACTATATAGTTCAATATTATAAAGTATTTTATAAAAGTATTTTTTTTATTATAAAAAGTAACTTATTAGTCAATTCTGTTCACCAATTGCAAATTTATTTGATCTTAGCCCTCAAATGAAGAGGCCAATGAAACCCATCAATAGAAACTTTGTACACAATTATTTTCATAGACATTAGCTATAAAATTGAATTTTACTGAGAAATTTGAGACAGGGTTGGGATTTCTCTACAGAGAAACAAATCTTAAAACACATTCATATAGTTCATTCCCTAATACATACACAGCACAGACAACAAACATTAGACATTTTCAGACTACAGCAGATTTTACTAAAGTAAACATGGGTCAAGCCCATGGCAAAATACACTGTCTAGCCAAATGGAGTCACACAATATTTTACTGGACCTCTCTTTTCTTATGCCATTTGCCATAGCATTGTTTTAATGCTTATGAAATGTCAACATTTATTTCCTACCAGAATTGCATTAATTTCTGTCAAGATCTTGGATTGATCATTGGAGAGACAGATCATTGTTAAAGTATTCTCCAGCACATCTTAAAAATTCTCATTGGGGTTAGGTTTTGGATTCTGTGGTGGCCAATCCACGTTTGTAAATGATGTCTCATGCGCAATGAATCCTAGCATTGTCATTTTGAAATATGCCCATGTCGGAGAAGAACAAATCCATTGATTAAAAAATCCTGGGCATTCAGTATATTCAGGTAGTCAGCTGATCTAATTTTCTTTGGGCACATAACACTGCTAAACCTAGACCTGAACAACTGAAACAACCCCAGATCATAACACTTCCCCCACAACCTTGTACAGTAGCCACTGCCTCTTTTCTTACCACATGACCTTTTTCCATTGCTTAATCTTTATGCTCCCTGAAAAACTCCCTGAACTAGTCGTTTTTTATAATTAGGCTAATAAGTATTTTTTTAAACATACACTTGCTGTTTAGTCCTAAATTCTCTTTGCAATTTGAAAATGCTTATTTTCATTATTAAACATATCATAAAACCTAAACCTAAACAATCTTCATAGTTTTCTTTGGTTGATGCAGGCCAAATAATTTGACCCTTCTGAAACAGAGTAACATCTTTTCCATGTTTTCTAACATGGTTTTATAAGAAATTAGAAACTACTCACTGCATCAGTTAGGGTTACATAAAGTGTTGTTAGCTAAAATATTAATGTTGCTTAGGTGTTATGGCAGTGTATTAAGATTTTAATGGCCGTAAAAGCTGCTAAAAAAGCAAGAAAGAGAATACATGGCGGTGCAATCATTTGCTCTTGTTTATTTACGCTTGCATATTTATGGTTCAAGCTTTATTAATGTAATGTATTATTTAGATTGGCTTCTATGCCATTAAAACACATTCATAATTACATTTATTTAACAGGATAAGAGCACCTGAAATGTTTAATCCCTAGAGAAACACGTTTAATCCATAGAGAAATTTTGAAACATGTGTGAATTAAGTAAAGTGAAAAGAAATTACAAGGAAATCAAAAAGATCTACATTGTACCCAGGTGATCAAGAACTCCAAGCACATCACACAGGGAAAGTGGTTATTTAAAATTCACACAAACACAGTGTTAAAAGAAAACACTGTGGCAAACTGATTTAATTTATTAAACGTTAGCTTTCATCATTTGCACAAAATCATAGCAGGAATTCAACATCCTTTCCCACGAAAACATTGCAAGCACTAACTTCCATCAGCTAAGGCAAAATACCACATTTTTATTCATGATTTTTTTGCTTGCATAAATTATTTCAGAATCATTAATTGTCTTTGTGTTTGACCTTGTGAACTAGCACGAGGACGTCTTATGTATAGCACAAGAGTAAGACTCACCTTTGCAGTGATTTTCGTCCCATGGATACACACAGTTCTGGATCCCATTACACACCAGTGAGTTGTTGATGCACATGTTGCTGTGGCAGAAGAACATGTCAGCATCGCATGGAGCTGAAAAAAAAAAAAAAAAAATACAAATGACATTTTTTCTTTGAATTTGATTTTTTGGGCCTGTGTCATACTAGGGTAGACAATGATTTTTAGAATGGTAAGTGCTAGTGCTGAAAAAGTTTAGGTATTGTAAGAGTACTGAGATATAAATTTAGCTGTTTTTTGTACTTTTAACAAAATGCAGAAAAAGGTAGATTAAATGGTTTGTTCAGAATCACTTTTATTTATTTATTCAAGTGCATCTGCTCAGGAATCATCATAGATGTGGGATAAAAGAGGGTAGTATGTTATTCTGGGTAAAAAATACCTCACATTTCATAAAATATACAAATTTCTAATTTTATTTGTCACAACACAATACTACATGCAGTGAGATGTTTTAATAACCTGCCACTTTGATTGGCTTACTGCACACTCCTTATGTTTCTGGTTCTTCCACTACACTCACACTGGCAGTGTTTATGGGCTGTGAATGAAAGAGATGCTGAAGATAAATGTCAGTGACATTCACTAGATACATAAGAACACTTGCAAAGCCAATTTTAACAAGAAATCTGGACTTTTAAGGCCTTCAGGACTAAGCTTTTGTACCTCTGTCAATGCATCACTTTGTTTCAATTTGTAAAGACGTAGTATTACATGGTTACTGTAGAACCACTGGGTAATGAAATATGAAATGCTGGAAATTGTTTTTTGATTTGAGACGTTGTATTGTGTCAGTAACAATTAGTTCCACTTACACTACATGCTTGTATTAAAATAACTGTTTTTTGGCTATAGACGAACATCAATTTCTTGTCCCATTTCATCCAACAATAATTATTTTTGTTGGACCTGTTAGTAATATTTCCTATTAATATAGCTGGTTCTATTTATCAGTATATCAACAATTGATAAACTATGGCAACTTCAGTGTTCCTAGTTTGATCCTAAAATACTGTTTGTGCAGAATTTCTGTTTCCTCCAATATTTTCTCCCACCTCCTATTAACGTGGCAGCAGGTGAATTGTCGATTATAAATTGCCCCTAGATTTGAATTTGTGTATCAACTGTTGTCTTATCCAGGGTGTATTCTGACTTACACCCAATGTTTCCCTCCAGATACCACAGCCCTGACTTGCAGAAACAGAGTAAATGGCAACCCTAAAAAGAATTAAGCATTTCCTGAAGTTGCATTAATGAATGCAATATAGAATCGGAGGAATTAGTGTAGGATCGCCTTGCCCTAACTTATATTTATAACTCATATTTAGATAAAAGTGTCTTGCTCAGTAAAATTGAGTGGATCCTATTACTGGTGTAATAATTTCCACTAGTGTACACAGATTATGGTGGTTCAACAGATTTAGCATACTAAGCGAGATACCATTAGCAATGACCATTATGATTATAAGCACATGATTGGCAAAAGTCCAATTGAAATACAAACAAACCAGAATATAGGTTTAGTAACCTTTTTTTCCAGCCTTGTAATACACTTGTTCTGAAACAAAAGCTTAGGTGATTTTTTTTTAATCATTTCATTTTTTCAAGAAAAAAAATTATTTTTACTACTGCACCTGCAAACAGAAGCAAGAACTTCTGTTTGCCTTAAACACTCTACAGCAGTCTTGCAGAATTTATTTGACAAATTCTGAGCTGTGTGTTTTGATCACTTTCCCTCTGTGCGCTGTTTGACTGTGTACTAAACCCTGCCTGCTGTTGTTTACCTGTGCGATTTGGATGTCCAATGTGTTCCTGTTTGACATACAATGTCTATTCACCTTGACCTGTTTGATGACCTTAATATTTGGATATTAATAATAATAATATTTGATTTGGATTTGCCTGCTCTGTAAATAAATCTATGTACAGGAACATTGTGCCAGAGATGTTACGAACTTAGCCGATGGCTAGATGCTTATACTGTACTGGTACTAAATGACTATTTCTATCTTTTTAGGCATGAGTATATAATGATTAAATCAAGGTCAGGTATAAATAAAATTATGGTTCACCTTCTCAATGTGTACTGGATACTGAGATCTTCATGGCGTACCATAATTTTGTCGAATAAAGAAAAAACATCCCTCTCTACAATTTCTATGTATCTCTTTATTCATATATAGAAATAGATTCTGTGATTATTTCATTTGTATTATTGGGCTCCCTTTTAAAGCTTCATGTTCACTCAATATCATACCATTTTCTGTGAACTCTTCATCCTGGGATAAATTTACAAATAGTGGTAATAAAATTTAAATTAAAATATCTAATTCAGATTTATTTTGCACACTTTTTACATTGACCTTTTGGTCTGTGTTTGCTTTGGTTTTCTACATTACTCACAATACTATCTGACTTTTTACTGATAATGGGATGTAAAGAAGGGGTGTTTTTTTTTACTTGTCACATGTACATTACAGCACAGAGAAATTCTTTGCCTATTCCAGCGATGTTCAAACGCTGGGGTCAGAGCGAAGAGTCAGCCATGGAAGAGTGCTTTATTCCTTTAATCTGTCCAGCTCTTTTAGCTCCTCATCTATATCTCCAGTGCAATTTGGGGTTCAGTGTTTGCTACATCCAACACATCTCATTGGAATTATTGTTAATATAATCTATTTCTAGAATCTATTTGTTTCCAATTAAACACCATTGTAACTCTGCTAGCCAGTGGTGGACAATAACGACGTAAATGTAATGTTACTGTACTTAAGTAGCTTTTTCGTGTATCTGTACTTCACTAAAGTATTTTCATTTGAGGAGACTTTTACTTTAACTTCACTACATTTCAAAGTCAAATATTCTCTCTTTTACTCAGCTACATTTTGCTAAATCAGTGGATCAAAACTTCAAGCCACCAATTAGAGTAGAGTGTGTTCTGTTTTGAACTTGTTTTTTTGTATCTACTACAAATTATGGACTCTAAATTGCAACAACAGCCGTGGCCTTTTTATGCGTGATTTCTTTTAAGTAGTTGAAAAAAAGCTTTGTGACTTGTGATCATTTTAATAGATATCATTCAGTGTATGAGAACAGAGTCTTTTCACATAAACTGAGTTGATTAAGCAACAGTCTTGTCACAAAAACGATAATAGGACATTATAGCCCTAATAAATCATACCACTTTTGTACTTTTAAATAAGTGAAAGTTTAAAAGTAGCACATTTAATTTTACAAGAGTAATATTTTAGTCTCTCTCTAAGTACATGCTTTGTGTACTTTGTCCATCACTGCTGCTTGCAACATGCACATTGTGATGTTCTAAAGGAACATCTTCTAAACTAAATAACTAATTTACCCAACAAATTTAACAAGTAAAATGTGTAAATATGCAATTACATTTATGTGAATCAATTTTAATAAATGGTTAGAGGGAAAGATCTGTGCCACGTCTATACGAGTAATGAAGCTGTTAGTGCCTCATGCAGTTTTCCATGATCTCATGTGAACCATTTATTAAAGTTTGTCATGTAACTTAACTGTATTACAGCACAATTTACATGACACAAAAACAATCAATTCAGTAAAATGTTTACATTAGCCGTGTCACTGTGTATGAAACTGTGACTGTATTTTACTATGGTTAGAATTGTATATAAAGCAGTGCATTCGTTTAGAACTGATTAAACTGAGCAGAACAGTTTGAAAGCACAACTTCAAGCCAATCAGAATCGAGTATTTAGACAGACATGGTATAGTATGGTCTGGTACAGTAGGGCATTAGGTAAGATGTATATTAACTAAAATTAGGCCATGACATACCACACTACACCACACCACACGTCTGGTGGAAAATTACCATTAGTCATGCTCCATGAATATTCTACTGCTTTCTTGCTCTGCCACATGCACATCATCTCATTGAGTCAATCAGCTCATTAACACACCATTCATGAGGACAACGGTGCAGAATTAGTGAACTTAATCTAACAGTTTTACTCTAATGAAGGGTGTGTTAATGAGCTGGTGAGCTGAATCAGGTGCGTTAGAGCAGGAAACGCTTAGGCAGGAGAAGTAACGCAGCAGGATACTGGCAGTAGGGAGTGACTGCATTAAACGTGCATTTCGGCGACATATTGAGTTTTGAAAAAGGACTATTTTAAAAGCATCTCAGAGCTCCAAGGCCACAGTGAAGTATTGATGTTTTCACTCCGGAGGAGGATATTAATGACAGAGTAAATTAGGATGATTCATTGCTTTAGGTCCGACATGCTCATGGTTTTTAACAATCAGGTTCATTTTTTCACCAGGTGGTGCTGCAGCTCCCAGCTGACAAAAGCTCCAGTCCTAAAAGTATTATATTTATTGTTATAATGAAATCAGTATTTTAGTACTTAAAAAGCATACATAGATAATAATAATAATAATAATAGTAATAATAATATAATAATACGGCTTAACCAAAAAAGGCAAGGTAAGGGTGGACAATATTCCATGATTTTTGAAAGTCTTTGATACACAATTTGATGTAGTAATTTACAGTAATTTACATAAAAGTTTTTATTCTTAATTTTATATTTAACATGCTATATATTTGACATTATATTAAAAAAAATAAAAAATATTAAAAATACAAATTTTATAACAATATAAGTCAGTCTTTAATTCAGTTTTTTCTTCAGTTTTTTCTTTTTAAGTGTAATGATTTGATAAAAATTATATGATAAGACAAAATTATGAAAATGTATGAAAAATGACACTCATTCACATCACAATCATTCACAGGAACTTATATGATGGATGTAAAATTGTATTTGAATTTATTAAAAACAAAATTCTCCTGAATTTTAATGTTTTTCTTGTTGTTTAATTCTTAGTCTCTCCTAATCAGTATAAGTATCAAAAGCATGTCTAAAATCAATTCAACGATAGCAGTATCTTAATGTCTTGGTATTTTGTACCAAATACTGGCTAAGCTGCTAGCTGAAGTGACAGCTATTGTGCTAAACTTGTAAACAAAAAATTCAGACATGAATGTAAATCATCAAAACTTCAGTTTATTTACAAAAATGACACATACCACAGGCTCCAAGCAACTCTGACTAGTCTGACTGTCAGTCATGCTCATTACCGTTGATTGTCTGGCAGTTCTGTCCTTCATCATAAGGAGAAGCAGTGCATCCATGGGGGGACAACATCCAATTATGCTCACAGTCCCCCAGCACATCCAACCTCCCACAAGAAAGCATAGGTACATTGTGGCACCAAGGATCAGGGAACAGACCAGTCAGAGAGCGGCACAAGGTGAACCCTACAATCTCTAACGTGAGTGATGGAACAGTGAAGCGATAGCTCGAAACAAAAACCTTAACACACTGAAACCCTGACATGTATCAAGTTCAAAAAGCCAGGCCAGGAATATTATTAAGTCAAGATCGGGGCATGTCAGAAATTGTAACTATACTGCTGGTGCAAATTGAATGTTGTATGCATTTTATTTAGGAACATAGTCATCCTCGAGTGTGAAGCTAAACAAACATCTGAGCAAGAGAGATAATCTGCTTCCAACATCAAATACAGAGAGCAAAATCCAACTACTGAACGTGAAGATAACATGATAATAATCCTAAACAAAGCTTGTGTGTGGCCTCAAATCAGTATGCAATTATCGGCTGAGCTGGATCAACTATGGTGATGTGGCTGGATGATTAATTTTGAATCATTCTTCAGGAAAAAAGACAAAAATATGTAGAGCAGATGGATATGGAGAAGGGTGCATGGAATAACAAAAGAAAAGGGTGTAGGTTAGTACAGTTCTATTCACTCCGCATATTTAGGATTCCCAAGAAACACCTGGTTGAACCGTTGCAGCAAATTAGATGAAGACATTGAGAGAGGCAAAATCAGAATTCCAAGAAAACTGAGTAACCAACCAACCAACCAACCAACCAACCAACCAATCAACTAACCAGCAACCACCAACCAACATGAAAAGCGCATGATGGAGAGTAATTTTATATTTTTTAATGGAATCAGGGTTATATTTGCTGAAGCTATTAAAAAATACACACAATGCTCGTCCACCACCGCCCCCTCATCTGTTGCTGTGCTTGTCTGCACACTTTGGCAGAATTATGAAGGTCATTTAATATTATGATGGCTCACCCAAATATTTTTGACATGCCAATAAAATCCTGTCTGTCCTTTTTCTGAAAGGTAGGCATTAGGGCTTATGAATTCATGCAATCTCACAATGCACCATGGTATAAAAGAACAGGATGCTCCCTTCTGGTGGAAAGACCATGAACTTGAACTTGAGTTTAAGTATCTTTGAAATCTACTCTCAAGTGAAAAAAGGATGTTCAAGATCAACAAATAAAGTGAGTCAGTGTAGCAGGAGTAATTCACTTTAGTGGCCTATGATGGTGAATGAGGAGCTCAGTTTGTGTAAGGTAAGTAAGGCTCTTTGTGTACCGGTCACTCTACTGTGGCCAGAAGTGAGTGTAGGTGGAAGTGATTATGAGTGTAGGAAGAAAAAAACTTAGGATCTTCCACAGGGTTGCTGGCTGATTCTCTGTAATAGGGTGAGGAGCTTGAAGATCCAATTGTGCATTGGTATAGAACCACTGCTTAACTGCGAGGAGACAGCTGAGGTGGATTGGGCATGGATGGCATCTAATCAGCTTCTGGGAAGGGACTTCAGGCACATCTCACTGGCTAGAGACAAGACCCAAAACCGTCTGGAAAGATTATTTTGCCAGTTGACTTTATAACGTTTGGGATTGACCCAGAAAGCGCTGAAACAGCTCATCAGCTAGGAATAAAGAAGTCAGGGCTGATATTTTTTTTTATTGCCACCTTGATGCCTACCAGGAAAAATGGATGGAAAATGAATGAATACATTTTTTAACCATTAAAATGACCACCATTAGCCAAACTTACAGATTTCAAAAGCTACTAAGCTTTTTACCTTGTGGCTAATCCTTTATTGGGATTTACAAGCATTTAAGAAGAGAAAGAGAGAGGAAAAAACCTTGATATTTGTGTTGAGCTTGTTGCACATAGCTCAATAGTGGAAAAGCACTGACTTGCAGAATTAAAATAACAGCAGCCATTATTACACATCTTACACAAAACAGAGCCATTAAACTTGCTCATTACAGCTCAGTTTCAGGCTTCAGCAGTTAAATGGCAATATGTGTTAAATGATAGTGTATTTTTTATGGAAATATATTTAGAAAAAATCTGATTATACGTTAGGTACTTGGATGGTGTGTGTGTGTGTGTGTGTGTGTGTGTGTGTGTGTGTGTGTGTGTG